>JAQZBX010062659.1:0-16851 GCA_029593785.1 Cabassous unicinctus
GTTAAGTTTATTCCTAAATATTTGGGTTTTATCTGTCATATTTTATTTTTACCACTTTTAGTTACTTTTACTGATATCTTCATTTCTAGACTCTCTTCCAAGACTCTCTCTCCTGCCTTTTTTTTGGGGGTGGGGGTAGGGGGAGGCTGTAGCACACCCTTTGGTTTTTCCTGCAAACCTGGTCACTTGGTTACAAACTCTTGTCAGTTTGTTTATCTGTGAATATTCTAAACTCGCCCTCATTTTTGAAAGACTATCTTGCTGGATATAAGATTCTTGGCTGGCAGTTTTTCTCTTGCATTATCTTAAATATATCATACCACTGTCTTCTTGCCTCCATGGTTTCTGATGAGAAATCAGCACTTAATCTTATTGGGAATCCCTTATGTGTTACGCATTGCTTTTCTCTTGCTGTTCTCAGAATTCTCTCTGTCTTTGGCATTTGACATTCTGATTAGTATGTGTCTCGGTGTTGGTCTGTTCAGATTTATTCAGATGGGAGTACATTGTGCTTCTTGGACATGGATATATATGTCCTTCAATAGGGTTAGGAAATTTTCCACCATTATTTCTTCAGATATTCCTTCTGCCCCTTTTCCCTTCTCTTCTCTTTCTGGGACACCCATGACATGTATGTTTGCATGCCTCTTGCTGTCGTTTAGTTCCCTGAGACCTTGTTCAATTTTTTCCATTCTTTTCTTCATCTGTTCTTTTGTATGTTCGCTTTCAGAGGCCATTTCTTCAAGTTCACCGAACCTTTCTTCTTCTTCTTCAAATCTGCTGTTATATGACTCCAGTGTATTTTTAATTTCATTTATTGTACCTTTTATACCCATAAGATCTGCTATTTTTCTATGTGTGCTTTCAAATTCTTCTTTGTGCTCATCTAATGTCTTCTTAATATCCTTAATCTCTTTAGCCACCTCATTGAATTTATTGAGATTTGTTTGAACATCTATGATTAGTCGTTTCCACTCCTTTATGTCATCTGGAAGTTTATCTTGTTCCTTTAACTGGGCCATATTTTCCTGTTTCTTGGTGTGGTTATAACTTTTGTTGTTGTCTTGGAATCTGGCTTACTAGAGTACTTATTCTGGGTGCAGTTTCTCTCTTTAGTTTAGGTCTTCCTGCCCTTTCTCTCTTGCTGTTTATGTAGTAGGAGCCAATGATGTAGTTGGTGCTGTAAACTGTGGAGGCTCAAGTTTCCCTCATTGCCCCAGGGACCGATGAAGCTTCTCCCAACTTTTTCCTTTGCTGGGGGGGGTCAAGACAGAGCCACAGCTGTGTGTAATAATCCAAGTTGTGCAGGCCTAGACTGTAGTTGCCCAGAGAGACTGATGAAGCTTCAAGCCCCTTTCTCCCTTTCCTGGGGTGGGAATGGAGCTGCAGGTGTGGGCAGCAATCTATGCCGTTTGGGTCCGAAATGACCGCAGTTGCCCTGGTAGACTTCCGACTCTGTCCAGCCGAATGTACCTGCAGTTACCTGGATAGGCTGGTGCAAGGCCCGCCAGCTTCCTCCCTGCTAGAGGTGGGGCTGAAGCCTAGTCTAGGGCTGCAGGCCGATCTGGGTGAAAGAAACCCGTCTCTACCGTCACTGTGATTTTCAGTAAGCCCCTCTTCCCCTCGTGTCAGGCGCAGAGTTAAGATGGCAGCCCCCAACCTCTTTCTGACTGGGACAGGTTCAAACTTTAGCTGTTCTTAGGATTATACTTTGGCCCGCCTAATTTACTAATCAGTAGTTGAAGTTGGTGCCCAGCCGTCTCTTCCTCCCCCATTTTTGGGAAGTGGAGCTTCAAATTCCAGCCGCAGAACAGCTCCGGAAGCGGCTTGTGCCTCCAGGCTTGTGCCGGCCTCTGTGGTATGGAGAGCTCTACTCATGAATCTTCTCTGCAGATGGGAAGTCTCCTCCTTCCACTCTCTCAAGGATGCTGCAGGATGCACTTCGGGTCTCCTGGGGCCCCCAAACACTGCTTTAGAGAGCTCTGGGTGGTAACTAACTGCCCTATAGGATAAGCTGACTCTAGGAGCTCCTTACTCTAGCCATCTTGCTGGCTGTTCTGAGTTGATAGATGTTAACTTTTAATTGATGTTTTAAAGGATATACTAGGCCTCTAATCTTAAACTTTAAATATAACCATTATAAGTCTCAATTTCAAAGGATTTGTAACACTTCCCTCCAGTTTTTTTCTGAAAACCAATTGAGAACCACCTCAAAACCTCCTGTTTTCCTTTCAATTATTAAAGAATATTGTCGTCATTGAATATTTTGTCTGTGTTGCCTCCTAGACTTTTTCCTCACTGTTCCTTCCTTCTAACCACCCATCTACCCACCCACTTAACCTCCTGAAAATTAAGGACATAAACTCGAGTTTGCTAAACAGTAAGAAGGGAACTGTGGTTGAAGCATGGTAAGCAAGGAGGTCAGTGACCAGAGCTGAGGTTGGGGAGGTGAGTGGGAGCTAGGCTGTGGAGGTGCTCAGAGCGTGGGTAAGGAGCTAAGATCTTATCCTAGTATCAATGGGGAGACCCTGGGAGATTTCAAATAATGGTAGAATTCACTCTTTAGTTTCCATCCCTCTTGGCGTATTTGATGACCTGTAAATGTTTGGTAGATGAGTGAGTGACCTCAACCCAGCCCAACCCAGCCCACCTACCTCCTTCACTGATCAATCTGAGTGTTGTGATGGCTTGAGTCAGTTGGGACTGACTCTCAGAAGAGGGGCTATAGGAATACGGTCAAAAGAACTGGGTTTTACCACTATCTAGCAGCTTAAGGATATGAAAGTACTGAATTTTACTTGGATTGTTTTCTCATTTGTAAAACAAGTGAGTTGGATTAGATAATTTTAAAGATTATGTGGCATTCTAAAATTCTTTGATTATAGTATTTCTTCTGGGAAAAGCCTTTGCTAATTAATATATTATAAGCTATCTATGTGGAGATGAAAGAATGCCATAGAAAATTATATACTGTTGTATTCATAATTTTACAAGAAACACTGTTTCATTTCCTTGATTTTGAATCTGTAATATAAGCATTTGGGCTATGAGGCCATGTGCCACTTCTCAGCTAAGAAAGAAAAATTTGAGCTTTAGTTAAGTCATAGTAATATGATAATTTAATAACAGTAATATAATATATACTATATAGAGGTCAATATAATAATATAATTTTCCCATGAAAAAATTTTAAAATAATACCTTTCCCAATTAAAATATTTATTGATATTTTATTATGTTTTGGTCAATTCATTTTATTGTTTTTTAATTAAACATTTCATGCATACAATAGAATGTTTACATACACTATATAAGTAGATAGGTAGATTTGAAAGTATGAAGAGTGGCTATGGAAGTAAATACCCATGTAGATGCCAAACTGCTTAGGAAATAGAACATAACCATGAGCTTTGGAGTTGTCTGCATGCTTCTCTCTTTTTACATCATCATCCTTTGCCTAGAAGTAACCTATATCCTGATTTTGTGTTAATCATCTTTAACATAGAATAGCTAAGCCCTGTATTAACTGTTTATAGATTAGAGAAATAAGCCTTTCTTCTTGGCTGATTTTTATTCAGAATCTTTTTTTTTCTTTCAATTTTAGTCTTTAGAAAACTGTCTTATCTGCTTTTTGAAAAATGTTACCAGTCTATAAAGACATACTGTTAGTATATTTGAATGAGACTTGAAAAACCAGCATATTAATATGATGTGTTTAGGTCATTTATGCGTAAGAATTTGGCCTAGCTTTGATACAAAGCATTTGCAAAGCAATTTGGCTATAGGTTTTTCCTTAGATTCTCTGTTCAGTCTGTATTCTAGGGTACATTTATATAGGAACTTTTACTCTAGTTGGCCACAACTTTAAACTGTCAGAAATGATATCTGAGCCTTGTTGGTGCTTAATCGTAAGGAAGGAAATTCAAAGTCCTGTCCGTAATAAAAAAACTAGGCTACTGTGTGTTTAAAATAGTTAAAATAGTCTTTGAAAAAATAGGTAGTATAATCAGAGCATTAGTAAGTACAGGAGCTGTGGGCTTTTGCATATATCATACTTGAATTTTTGAAGGTTTTGTTTCTTAGTTTTCATGCTCCAAAAGCCATAATGGTGAAGTTTTTATTTCTTCTAGCATTGTATAAATTTAGAAGTAATTTTAAAAGAATGAAAAATGAATAAAATATGCTGATATTTAACATATACATGTATATTATTATGTTCTGTATTATTCATCTTTGGTTATTATAGGATCCTACCATAAGTTTCTTAAAAGCCATGATAGATTTTATGAAAATATCTAATATCTTCTAGCACAAGAGCTGTTCATATCATGAATGTGACAGTGTAAATTAAGCTTATCTTACTTCTTGTTGAGGGGGAGTTGTGAGAAGTGAGGGTGGTAACACGAGAGATGATTTGGAGATGGAAGTTATAGTTTACATTTTGGTTTTATCCCATACAATTCAACTTGATACACACCTCACACGAAAGAAACTAGAGAACTGCTGTATTATCACTTTGTCAAAGGCTATGACAACACCCCCTAACAACAAGAGAGCCTTCCTTTCTGTTTATAACACTTAAATGTCTTGGCGATTAGAACTTTTTTCTTTCTTCTACGAATAAAATTGTTTTTGTACTGACTGTTTTTATTCTAGTGAGGAGAAAGGATTAAAAGCAACCCTATTTCCTATTACAAATTATCATAAATATTGGAGATGCAGATTTTTCTTAGATCATTAGCATATCATGCTGCGTCCCTCACCAGAATGTACCATTAACAAAGCAGCCTTCATGTAATTAATGTAAATAATATGGAACTACAGCCTGAGTTACCCAGTCAGCCTTGGCAAAAAGCATTTGTCATAACGCATCATCTGAGGAACTCGGCCTCAATTCAAATTAAACCTCATGGCTTTGCCCCTTTATTTTTCCCTCAAACGCTGTAAATTTCTGTGAAACATTTATGACTCTAAGTGTCTTTGAAACACCTATATGGGAGAAGAAAGCAATCCAGTAAACTGGAATTAAAATTTTATTATTTACTGTGTTTCTGCTGCTGAGGACAATTAGTATCTTCATGAAACCAGGAATGTCGACCCTGGGAGTGCAGCTGAGGGCTGTTTCTCCCTGTCCTTAAAAGTGCTTTCTGTCCTCTGTGAAGTATGGTTTCTGTCTGCCATTTGCTACTATTGCCCTCTGACTCCAAAGCACAGAGGAGCATTGTAAATTTTTCATGAAGAGGTTTCAGTCTGTAAAACAGCAAACAGGAATAATGTTTTAAATGCAATCGTTGTCAAGTTTGAACAATGTAATTTATCAAGAGAGCAGTTTGTACTATATAATAAGTTTCATATATTAATACAATTTTTCATCTGATGTCAGGCCTCTGATTTATGAATAGCCCATGATCTAAGGTGATCATTGAATTATAATTCAAGTAATAAGAAGCTGGGAACAAGACACTGGAACTGCTACCCTGCATTAGCTTACATGCCACCAAGCCAATTTACTAAACAACCGTGGGCTAAATGATACAGTTTTTCTAATTCAGAGAAGGCACTCGTTAATTAGATAAAGGCCAAAGCTCTCATTATTTTTAAATGATTTAAGAACGGGTAAAGATCTTACAGCTTATACTGCAGCTCTAATAGTTCTCTGCTTACTGCCTTGTAATAAGAGTATTAAAGACAGATGGCCCATGCTGATTTAAACCAATTACAACATTTAATGTATACTAGTAGGAATGACTATTCATAGGCACATCAGATGTTAATATTCTACATGTTTCACACGGTTAAAACACCACTTATTAATGTGATTTATGAATAATTTGTTTCTTTTTGCTAATTTTGGGGGAATAATCACACCTCTGGACTATATTCAGTAGTTTTTGAGCTTTGTTTTATATTACTTAATAATATTTACAAGTATTTTGTAGATATTTAAGTTTCTGATATACCAAATTAAAGAAAAACTCAATTTATTTCAGTGCTACCAATTTATTGAGCGCTGGTTAGGTGCCACTCACCGGGTTAGGCCCTGGGAAAATCTGTATACTCACCAAATAAGTTTTGTTTCAATTATTTAAAAAAGTAAATAGAATGCGTAAATATTCCCACCTAAACATTCCTGAGAAAGAGTATTTGCTTTACAGGAAATATCAAAATTTGGAATTATGTAAAATTATGAGTCCATATAATAGCATAAGTTTTGTGAAAATTAATGAACTTTTGAGTATGTGATACTTTGTCCATACACTTTTGTGGCTTGATTATATTTACTCATATTTTATGTTGATGGCAAATGTGTTTTATTACATCTGCTGTGGAGTCATTCATTTCTTTGTTCTCCTGTTGCTGGTTGGATGGCCTTTCCCCTCTTGCCCTCCCTCCTATTGGGTAATAGTAATAATAAACACTTACCTTGTCTTTAAAGAATTAATTTCCATTGTCAGCTCTTAATATAAATTTCCTGTAGGTCCCATAATATCATTAGCTTTGCTTTTTATTTTCTTTTAATTTACCTTTTCTCAAGAATTTTTGTTACTGCAGTGATTAGTTTGGAATCAGCTGATTTTATTTATAGATAGCATCTACCTTATCCAGCAAAGAGGTGGCATGCCACCTATGCTCAAAAATAGGCATTGCCTGATTTTTCACTACAGTTTGGCTTTGATATTCTGTCATATATTTATTTCATTTAAATTGGTACAGTGTTTGAACAAATGGGCACTACTTAAGCTGCTTCTTACCTTATGACTAGTCTGAGGACTGTTGGTGAAAGCTTACACATATATCAGTGTGCTTGTAAGTTTTCTTTCTCCTTTAGCCACCTTCCATTTTTCTTTATTGGTCCCAGTGTTTTAATTAGTTCCTTCACAGTTACTGATCATATGCTTGCAATTAAAGATATGGTAGAAAATGAGTATGAATCTATAAATGTAATCTGAAAAATCAAAATCAGGTATATAAGAGATTTCAAGTTTTGGTTTTTTTTTTTACATCTCTCCTTTGTTGCCCTTATTTTTTTGTCTTGTTTTAAAAAAAAATGTTCTTTATCTGAGCAACAACAAGATGTGTTATTAATGAACCCTGAATAGAATAAGTTATTTGTTATAGTAACTTTTGACCTGTTTAATAAATACACAAAGCCATGTAGTGGAGTTTTTATTGTACTCTGCCGTGTACAGTTATGAAGTGTGGTACATAATATAATAAAAGCAATAATGTTGATATTTCTGAGGGGTCCATCAGAGTGGACTTGAAGCAACATATTTCATCCAGTTTTTCTGGGTATGAAAGTTTGAAAGTTACGGCTGAAATTACTAGGAACAATATTGTGTTTATGACTTCTGATTGTTTACCATCCTATGTAACGTCACCCTTTGTGATTCCCAAAACTATCTCTATGGCAGTTCATTAGTGTTGGTGTCTAAAAACAAATGGAAAAGACTAAATACATTATAGTATCAGGTAGTAAGACAGAATGTATAACAATTCGCAAAGCAAACATAGAGCAATTCTGAAAGGGAGCAGAGGGGAGAGCAGGTCATTTTCTTAGTGCAGGTAAGAGAGTGTGTGTGTGATGTTCAGGTGTGCGCTTCCTAAAATCATTACTTTAACTCAAAATGGGTTTTTGTGGGAGATCAAAAAGATGATTAAGAAGGAGGAAAATAGGGAAGCGGGTGTGGCTCAATGGATAGAGCTCCCGTTTACCATATGGGAGGCCCCGGGTTCGCTTCCCGAGGCCTCCTTGTGAGGGCAGGCCGGCCCGCGCAGCCTAGTGGGCTGATGCAGCAGGACCTCACAGCAAGGGGGAGATGGGCAGACACGGAAGAAGCGCACAGCGAATGGACACAGTAGAGCACAAGCAGCAAGGGGGGGATAAATAAATAAATAAATAAATCTTTAAAAAAAAAAAAAGGAGGAAAATCTTTTCTCTTTAATAGTATAGGATCGGTTTTATTTTCCTGAAAATGAGTACTCTTTAATATTGGAGTAGACTGCCATTTGACTCTTGAAAACAGATTTATCTGTAAACAGCTCACTTATTACTTTGAAATCTAGTTTATGTATGTCCGTATCTCTCTTTCTTACCAGAGTTTGCGTATGTTGAGAGGGGCCCCTGTTTTCAGCACACAACATAGGACTGGTACACAATAGATGTTGAAGAAACCTTTGTTTAATTAATGACTTAATAGTGGAGACATTGGAATTTTTTCTTTGTAACAGCTTCCAGATAGTGTGATAGCAGATAAAACAACTAATATAAAACAGGTTTATTAGCAGTGGCGTGGTTAAGATTTTCAGTACTGCCTTTACTATGACTATTTCCTAATGTTTTTCCTTGTTAAAAGGAAATTCATCTCTCTTGATCAGCCAAACCACTTTGTATGTTTTCCTATCTATGAAAACCACATTCTTGTATTTTTTCACAAGTGTGTAATTATTAAATAATTAAAGTTCCGGCTAAGATAATTTGTAACTTAGCTTCTAGTAAACTGTAGAACCTTGATCCTGTTATCATTATTATTATTATTATAGCTTAGCAACCAAAATATTGGATCATCCATTTTCAGCAAGTTGGTAGCATTTATACAGACACAATTTACTCGTGAATATTTTTTATTGTGTATTCGATAGCTGCGAAAATAAGCTGTAAGCCATAGTGCATCAACATGCACCTAGTGTGTTGATTCCTTTTTTTTTTTAAAGATTTATTTATTTATTTATCCCCCCTTTGCTGCTTGTGTTTGCTGTGTCCATTCGCTGTGTGTTTCTTCTGTGTCTGCTTGTCTCCCCCTTGCTGCGAGGTCTTGCTGCATCAGCCCACCGCGCCGCACGGGCTGGCCTGCCCTCACAAGGAGCCCCAGGAAGCGAACCCGGGGCCTCCCATATGGTAAACGGGAGCTCTATCGATTGAGCCACACCTGCTTCCCCTAGTGTGTTGATTCTATAAATTTTTTTCAGGGTGTCATGTTGGGAATAGGGAGGTTATTAATTAGTGGGAAATAACTTTTTAAACATCTTTTGGCTCAGCTTTATGGGTTTATATGACTATGATAAATCACTGGTGTTTAATTTCATTGATGGAACAATTCAAAAATATTCCTTAAAAATAACGTGACGATAGTTAAAATAGTAATACATGAGTGTTATGTGTGATTTGGCTTCATGTTTAATCTTATAAAGAAAACCATTAGCTTAAAAACATTATATACTTCTCAATTATTACAAAGGTAATACTACCAATACACACACACGCGCGCATAAGTACATTAAAATAAGTTTTGCCCTTCACTGTTTGCCTTGGGAGCAGTCACCAGAAGGAGTTTTTAAAGTTGTCTGTTTCTCCCTCCGTTGTGTCCACCATTTCTTATATGGTCCTGAATAAGGGAGTGAAAAAACCTGGTTGGACCTCCAGGAAGTGTCCTGATGTTAAGCAGCCTAGTGTGCAAGACAGAAAAGCTGATAGTCAGAGATTGCACTTTAAACGAAGACAGACTGTCAGTCTTTAGGAATGGTGGGGAATGGCCTATTTATGTAATCAGATAGTAAACCTGGGAAGAAGCTGTCAGGCTCGTGCTTGTTGTGTAAGCAGCAGGCAAACTGTGCTTTATCTGACAGACAGTGTGTAAATCTGTCCATGCAAAAATCCAAATGTTTAGTTTGCTTCTAGTCACTGTAATAATCTGCTTATTTTCATCAGCTAGAGCAATGACATCACTTCGCGGAACGTGCTGCAGTCATAGGGCCCAGATAAGGCTGTGTTACTGTCAGTCAGTCATTGTTTGATTGGCAAGGAGATACATAGGAATTTAGTAGGGCTTTGCTTTCAACTAAAAGAATAGACAAACATGTTCTGTTCAGGAATGACTTTGTTTAGCTTGGTCATTTTACATCTTGAGAAAATGGATAGAATTCATTATGTCTAATTATAGCTTCTAGGAATAAATAACCTACCATATCAATAACTATTGAATAGTTAATATCCAAAGGGAATCTTCTTTGATTTGTTAAAATGCCTTTACTTACCATATATATATATTTCTTTGACTGTTCTATTTAAGCATATTTTTATAGCCCTTTGATTTTTTTCAGTGTAAAAATACCTGTTGTTATTTCACTGTTTGCTTATCTGTGATTGGTGCTAAATTCATGATTCTGCCTGTCTAACTATGACTCTGTAAACTGAATCCTGTTCTTGAGTGGAAGATTGAAGCTCTTTGTGTCTGAATTTATGCCTTTGAAGTCACAGAGCTAAAGATGAATTCAGTGTTTATGTTCAGTGTTTGGTGAGAATAGAGCTCTTTTCCATGGTTTAAAGGTCTGTGTTGTACCAGGTCTTAAGTGGGAATGGCATTTTCGTTGTTACATACTCTTTAAGTAAGCAATGTAACTTAGATTTGTTAAACAATTTCTCTGAGATTATTTAGTTTGTTTAATTTTTTTAATTAAAACCTTCATCTTGTTTTACCAAATAAATGATTTATCTTTTATTTGTGAAAATGAATGGAGACGCTATTGATTATTTCAAGCGAAGTGGAAGCCTTTGTACTTGACTGGGAGGGGCCACGTCTCTGAACTCTCTACAGTGAAATTGAGGTGCAGCTTCCGCCTGCCCGGAACACGTGCCCAAGGCCCTCTTGCCCCAACACACACACGGCCGCATGTGTCTGCACGTGGCCAGATGTCAATCTAAGAATCTTAGTGACAGGAGAGAAACAAAAACTCTATTAAATCATACATGTCTGAAACACTGATATCAGCTTTGTGAAATAAATGCATAATTGCTTTTCTGCTCTGTTTGTCTCATAAAGTTATAGTAATTTTTATTTTGGTTGCCCAAATACCAAAGTATAAAACACATTGATATAGAACTTTCTTTAAATTATTTACGGTAGCATAAGTAGTCACTTCACATAGTCATTTGAATTTCAAATGGTGTTGTCACTCATTAAAGGCAAACAGCCTGATTCTTAAATTTAGAAACATATATCTTAAGACATCATCCTTGAATTATAAAATTTTTGGCTCTTTGGTTTTTCTTCTATTTTTTTTTTATCAGCCCTTGCAGCCTTATCAATTTCTGGTCAGATCTGTGCAATTTCTACTAAAAGTTTAAATTTAGCAGAGGACCTGTTTACTTGAGAGCAATTAAAATGTGTTAATATTTTTGCTTTTTTTTTTCCCAAGAGGAAATTTTCCTAATTATCTTTCACCTGGGCTTTTATTCTCAGAACTTTGCTTGTGCATGTCCTACTTCTAAGTGCCTTTGTGCATATTCCTTAGTGCTTTCTGAAGAATAATAGACATTAATAGTCAGTATAAATGTAGCATATTAGACATGTCTGGAGAAGTACAATACAGGTCTCTGGATGTTTCATGAGGTGGTTTGTGGAATAGAGGACATTATTTCTTCTTTTGCCATCTTCTGTTAAGCAAATTTCTGTGGATATCATCATATAATTTCCTATGGAAATCTTCATCAATATCTTCTGGTTATACATAGATCATAAGTCTCCTTTAATTCCTCTTTATTGATCTACTTTTCTCTCGTTATCTCTCAATTTCACTTGAGAATTTTCAGTTCACTTCAATAATTGAGTACCCACTATGTGTAAGGCATTATAAAAGCTTATTTTAGGATGTTGGCTATGGCATGCATACTCTATTCTTTTGCTTCTTTTATTATACCATCTTCTCATACCTGTACTGGGTTTTTCATATTTCTAAAGCTATGCTTGGCAGAATAATTTATTGGAATATTTATATCTGTGTGTGCATGTGTATATTTTTTTATTGCCTTAGACACATTTTTAAAAAAGTTTTAAACATATTTTTTTTTTCACTGACCTCACCTTCTTCCATCCTACCACTTAAAGTAAGAATATTCAAGCCTCTTTATTCTGGAAATTCAGTCTGTTTGTTCCAGGAGAGAATTAACAAGTATTTGGACTACATGTAGATGTGATGGATAGAACAGTACAGTGAGCCCTTAAACCGTGAGTGCTCTAGCATTTCTCACTGGCCATGGTGCTCGTTGGAATCTGTGCCAGGTGAATATGATGTGGGCTTGTCCCCTCAGGCCCTGCTACCGCTCCTGGAGGATGTGGCCCTCGGCAGCAGCTCCTCACCAGGCCTTACCCCTGGGACTGGGGTCAGAGTTAATCTAAATGAGGCCGTAGCTTTTACTGCTGGAACATATTTTAGAGATAATTTATTTCAACTCCATTTCACCTGACATCTGTAGAAATTAAGGGTGAAAGAACATATAACTAGCCAAACTCACCCAGTTAAGTTGGTGGCATGGTGGCATCTGCTTTACTACTGTGGCATGGCCCCTGGAAACAGCTTGTTTTGTAACTTTAAATATGTCATCAGGAGAGTTATCTATCAGAATATTTCTGGTCATATTTTAAGCCTTTGATAAAATTTAGTTTCTTGAAATATATTCTTCCTGCTTTTATTATGATATAGGTACTGTGAAAGATACTGTGTATTTGAAAATCAACATAAATGTCCTTGAATTGCTTAGAATCTTTTAGGGAGTATACTTGTATGAAAGTACAAAATAACCCAAAAGTCAGCATGTGTGGTGTGGTGTGGTGTTGACTTGTGAGTGGTAAATGAGCTCAGAGGAACATGACTCCTGTTATTAGTGTGTCAAATTAAGAATGAAAAGGAAACCGTGATAGGACTTCAGTGGGAGCTAGTCTGCTCCAAAGGCTGGATAGTACCTTTATATTATGGAACACCCAGAACTATATCTTTAAAAATTGTGATTTTGTGGCAATAAACTCACGGCAAACAGAAGATTCCTTAGTTGTAGTGAACAATATCTCTGATTGGCTGCCAGCTTTGTGTCTTTCACAGTTTAGGGTTATGTACTCATTAAATGCTGATGTTTGGGCTGTTTGAATTCATGTGTATGCACTATTTAAACCCCCCCAAATCAAAGGCCAGAAACTGTCTTTGTTCCTTTCTAAATCTTGATATTATACTGCCTAAATAAATATTTCATCGCTTCTTTATCCCTGTAGTACTCTGACGGTATCAGCTATATGACTTTGTATCAGTGTGACATAGGAATGTGAACAGTAGATAAACAGTAGATAAAAAACAGTAGATAAAAAAATTTCAGCAGATAAAAATAAGCAGTAGATAAAAAAAAAGAAAATTGATTTAAAATTTTATTTTGGCCTAGCCTCAAACATTTTTTAAATTGTACTTTTAAAAAAGTAATATGTGCTTATGATTTTTTTGCTGTAACAATATATAAAGTGCTAGCTGAAACTACCCCTTTTCAAAAGTTATTGACACCCTCTCTCCTCCAGGAGCCATCCAAATCCTGCTTCTCTCTGTGTATGATAAGTACCAGTCATGGTACTCCGCGGCTCACCGGCACACAGAGCCTGGCGGCTCACCGGCACACAGAGCCTGGCGGCTCCCGGGGCCTGGCAGGTCACCGGCACACAGAGCCTGGCAGCCCATGCGCCTTCTATATATATTTTTTATTTTACCGGGAGGTCCCGGGGATCGAACCCAGGTCCCTCCATATGGCAGACGGACGCCCAACCATTTGAGCCACATCCGCCCCCATCCTGGGGGTTCTTGTAATGCTCATACCATGACATGGTGGTGGATTGGCCCACAATGGTGGCAGCAGAGGTAGATGGACGTACAGATACTGAAATATCTGAACAGCACAGCCACTTGTAAGTTCGACTGCTGGGTTGATGAGATAAAGAGTAAGGGATAATTCCAAGATTTTGCTTGAGCAACTGAAAGAATGAGGTTGTATCCTTAAATAGGTGTGAAAGACCACTGCAAGAGTAGGTTTTGTTGAGGAAAGAACTGCAGACCTCCTAGGGAGTGGGTGCAGGTTGGAAAGGGAAGAGAATTGAGCACCAAAACTACCTACATCCTTGGTTTGGGAGATGAGGAGGACCCTGTGAAGCTGCCCTTGAAGGCGTGCCCATGGTTATGCTACCATAAGCTACGACTGGAGTAGGGTGGAGACCCCCGGACCCGGGTGTTGTGCAGTCCAGTAAAAGGCGTCTATCAAGGAGGAGTTAGTGGTGGACTCCAGTGCTGTCTCATGCTACTGTGAGACAGGGCGTGCCCAAGTCTTGTCCTGTAATCTGGGATGCGGGGAAGACTCATGGTGTGTTGTGCCTGCGCTGAGTTGCTGAGCTTGCGGTGGGACCCAGGACCTACAGGTGCTGCTGTCACTGAGTCCTTCCACCTCTTCTCCCTGCATCCTTTCCCTCCTCTGCCTTTGCTGGCTACTGCACTGGCCCTACGAAGTGACAGCAGCTGGCCAGATGCTCTGAACAAAATTCTGTTTAGATCTGACTCACCTAGAACTTTCACAGCTGTTCCTACCTTCACAGGGCCAAAAGAGTCATTTGTATTACCTTCCAGAAAATAATTTCCTGAACTTTAATGCATTTCTGTGTTGTCAGCCTGACAAGTCTTCAGTAAAAATACACTAGCAGGGAAGCAGGTGTAGATCAGTGGTTGAGTGCCTGCTTCGCATGTATGAGGTCCCAGGTTCAATCCCTGGTACCTCCAAAAAAAAAAAAAAAAAAAGATTCCAGCAAATAAAGAGTCTTGTGGCTTTGTTTTCTTTTTATCAAAAAGTCTAAACTAGTAAGCCATTTGCCTCATATTTTTATTCTTTCCCAGCTCATAATGGAAAAGTCTTTTTAGTTGTTAACCTCATTTTGATGACTTTGGTTAATTCTGTATTTTAGCTTCCCAAACACTATACTTATCCCAAGTATAAATATATTTTATCACCTACATCCTTCCAATTGGTTTTGCTTATGCCCTTAATTATATTAGAAAGAAATTTAGTTTAATTTTTTGAATGCTGGAAGATATATAATAAATGATAAGGTTATTCCACACAGTCTTTTGAGGTATTGAAGATTTGAAAAATTGGTATAAATGATCTATATGTACTGTTTATGGATGCCTTTCTGAATTTATCTTTTCAAAATAATTTAGCACATATGAGCAATAGATGAACTCTGCAAATCTGTTTTGTGAAAAGAAGGGCATACATCCAATTTTTCAAGTAAATAATACTGTTTTCTGTTGAAAGGAAGCTAATTTAGTACTTAATATCTTAATAAGAAATTAAGAGGTTTTTTTTTCCCCCCATCTAGATTTACCTCAAATAGGTATGGACTCTCATGTTTTATTTGTATTTCATTGACGGTTACTTTGTACCCATTGTATAGTAAAAGCATATGTGTGAAACAGTGAAGCCTTCTAGTATTAGCTACTTTCTCTCAATTGGATCACAATAACTTGAAAACTCTTGAAAAACTTTTTTATGTTGATCCAGTCTTAGTATTTTCCCTTGAATTTATGGATTAGAAAATAAGAAATCAAATCCACACAACATGATGCTCTATGTATGTGTATGTCAGAATATTAGGATTTAAAGCTATGATCTATATCAGATTCTATAATGCCCACTTTGAATTAGTCTACTGAGCTCAAATCATGTCTTGGTAATGCTCCAAATACACAAATGCCAAAAGATAAGTTACTCTCGAAGTATGCTGTGACTGCTGCTCTTTGGACTAAGGGCTTCGAAAGGGTCACCCTTGTTCTGAACTCTGAGGTTACTGGGCAATACATCTCAAGCCTTCTGGCTAAGCTTACCTTGAGCTCAGATGGTTCCTTAGATCATCCTGACATGCTAGAAGGCCAACGTGATGACAAAGGCCAAGACAGTGAAATACCCAAAGTTTGGAAATGCTGCTTGTCTTAGCTCCAGCGAATCAGACAGTTATGATTGGATAGGACAGTCCTTTGTCAATCTGGCACATAAATTCAAATTTCTAGAAATTCTGTTTCCATATTAGATACTACAGAACCCATAGGATAACTTGCAAATACTCTGTATTTGCTAGTATATAAGATGCATGGGTCTATGAAACATGTTCCAGTATTAAAGGAAAATGTTTTACAAGAAAAAAATAGAAATTTTCTTAGTATGCTTGTCAAAGGTGAATTTAAACTTGTTTGGTAGAGAGAAATATTATCCATTTAAATTTAATCCACTGGATATTTGAATCCTAGAGAAGTCACGTTTTTGATAAATAGTAATTGTCTACTGTCAGTTAACTAATGTGCCAAGGTCAGAGAGCTATAAAGAAATACACCAGTGTCAATTACTGGTTCTAGCAGATTTAAACCTCATGTTAGAGGTGTAATCCAAACAGTGCTTATGATCGGCCACGTTATTTTTGATTTATTAATTTAATTAAGAAAACTCCTCCTTTTAAAAAAGTATTCCAGTGTGTCTTTACTGGGGAGTTAGAACTGGCAGAGATTGCTCTCAAGGAAACCAAGTAGGAACTATGTCTTTACTGATGTTTTAAACAGTTGTGAAATAATAGATAATTCTCTTGATTTACTATTTATAGAACACCAGTGAGAGAGGCTATGATGAAAATGAAGAAAAGTATGCCCAATATTTTTAGAAATATTGACTTGATTCCACTCCAGGAATAAAAATTACATGGTACTGCAGAGACTCAGTGGCTGCCCAAGGCCATCCACTTACTAGCTGCTCTTTGCCCAGCACCATGAATATCTGACCCCAAAAGATTACTTCTGAACCCAGGGCATGCCAGGGACTGAGCGGTAGTGTTCATACAAAACTATCAGTTTTATTAGCAAACAGGGATTTGAGGCATCTATTCCTTACAGAGAGACCATGATTTTCTACAACACGTTTGTACTAGTAAAAAGTTATACAGCAATGTTATTGAAATGTGTTCTTGACAATAGTTTTATAACACTTCATTATGAAATCCTTAAGACCAA
>JAQZBX010062660.1:0-16858 GCA_029593785.1 Cabassous unicinctus
GGAAGCGGGTGTGGCTCAATCGATAGAGCTCCCATTTACCATATGGGAGGCCCCGGGTTCGCTTCCCGGGGCCTCCTTGTGAGGGCGGGCCAGGCCGCGTGGCGCGGTGGGCTGATGCAGCAAGACCTCACAGCAAGGGGGAGATAAGCAGACACAGAAAAAACACAGCAAATGGACACAGCAAACACAAGCAGCAAGGCGGGAATAAATAAATAAATAAATAAATAAATCTTAAAAAAAAAAAAGTTTAGTTGGAAGTTTCACCTCCTTGAGGAGCAGTGGACTGAGAGGGGAACTCTGCTCCTTTGGGACACCTGGGTGAACACACCCACCAACCCTTCAGGCAAGACCTGTCCCTGGTGCCAGGTTACAAGACTTGTTGAGTTAATGACTCCTGTGAGCCCCCGTGGCCTGCTATTTAATCGGGTAATTATAAACGGTTAAAAATGCATGATATGTAGTGGAGAGAAAATAGTTGGTGCTTCGGGAGCCATTATGGATTACGGTTTATGAAAATTTAAAGTGATGCAATATTTATATGGGCTTGGCTGCACTGAGTTATCATGCAGATGCTGTACCCTGTTTGGGGGCCACTGTTCCTCCCCAGAAACCAAGAAAGGCAGAAGAGATTAAAGAGCGATGCTGGCATGACTGCAGGGTCGAGGAAATTGAGCGTCTCTATTTCCTTTCTGCGGAACGACCTTGATGTGCCTGTCTCGGTGGTCCCATCTACAAATGGTCTTAAAAAGCCCACTCAACAATGCTTACTATTTAAATTTGATAGCTGCTCAGATTCACCTATAAGAGGATTCCAAGGACTTCTTTTTATGGTAACTTGCAAATAAGAAAACCAAAAAATTCATACCACATTAAAAGTACCTTTGGTATATTTAGATATTGATACAACAGTCAATGGTTATGCAATTGCCAAAACTTAATGGTTGTTAAAAACCTGATGCTGAGGTGAAATCTCATTTAGTTAGGGTCCTTATACTCATGCCCTATAGGAACTAGGGCTGACCCCAAAGTGTTTGTCAATCTGAGTTAAAAGCAATGGGTTAAAAAATAATAATAATAAATAAATAAAATTAAAAATTAAAATTGAAAAAAAAAAAAAAAGCAATGGGTTGGCAGGGAACAGAGTACCTTACTGGATAGAAGTTATTGGGACATGGTGGGTTCTGATGGCCAGGGAAGAAGATACATGACCGGGAGATCACACATGTTGTATCAAAGAAAAAGAACGGTATTCAGAACAAGTGGTGTGCAGTTTTTACCTTGGAACCTGCCATCACCATTTGGGATATTGACATCATAGGTATAAAAGAAAATACATGCATGGTAGAGATGAAAGATCATGGGTAGTTTTCAGGTCTGGGTTCTATTTACTAGCTGTGTGGCCCATAGCAGGTTGTTTCAACCCCTGGAATCTCAATGTCCTCATGTGTAAAACACGGACAGCACACACTTTGTGGGACTGTTTTCAAGAATAAAAGAGATGTCATGTGTAAATGCTTAGCAAAGAATCTTCAGTAAGCTCTGAAAAGTATCAGATCCCTTTCCTTGCCACACGAACCTTGAACACATCTTAATGGTATCTGCCCCTGAGCTTTGGTTCCAGAAGTTCGATCTCACTCCTATCCTTCAACCCCTCCCTCCAAAAAAATTTCCACTCCTGAAAGCTATCTCTTTCAACGAGCCTACAACCAGCATCCCCCGAACTCAGCATCAGCAAGCCTGAACACATACAGTGCCCCGTACACTCAGATGATGCACTTAGATATGGTCTACATGTGCCTCTCCCAAGTTTCCAGGCATTTTTCATGTAGCTATACCCCCTTGCCTTCTTAAGTGAAGGGATAAATTTGAATGTTCATAACAAATTCAAATATAATGTAAAATAAAAACGTGAAAGTCACTCTCAGCTAGTTGGCCATAAAGAAGAACGTAGTTCTGGGGAGTTGGGGGTAGATTTGATGCGCAGGCTGTAGTGTGCTAACTCCTGGAATAGGATAATAACCTAACAGTATCAGATAGTGCTCACAATGATACTAGCTTCCGAAGAGTAGAGTACTGCCAAGCAGTCCTGCAGAGAAGTCCCAAATGTGTGTCGTGCTCTCTTAATGACCATTGGGCACCTGCTACGTTCAGCAAAATTTTAGAGACGATGCAGCATTTAACAGAGAATTGCAAAGCAGTAACCTTCTCGGTTGCCTTTAAATTGTACAGCATTCTAAATGAAGAGAGCAGAAAGAGAAACATTATAATCAGAATGATTGCATTTTTTAACGCTAAATCAGAGACATAAACACACACAAACACACATACACAAAAAAAAAAGCTGAAAGAAAGTACACAAGATTTTTTAGCAGTGCTTATCTCTTGGTGAAGGGATTGATTTTGGGGGGGACCTTTTTTTTTCCCCACACTGCTAGAGTTTTTAATGACTTCAAGAAACACCACCCTTTCCTTCTTGTCTTGTCCTGGAATCAAATGAAAGGGACGTGTCAGGTAAATGCAGAGTCAAATATGATCTTTTTAAAAAATCTGTCCAGGCATTTTTATTTCATCTAATCCTAAAAACAAACTCAGTTGTTCCTCCAGTTTTCAGAAAGATACACAGATGAGCACATATTGGTTAAGTGACATGATCAAGGTCTCCTTGTAAAGAAAATGAAGAAGAGAAAAAATGCTTAATCATATTCATATCTCATAAAAGTAAGCCTCAATTTTTTTTTTTTTACCTTTAGGATTGCTATAGTATCTTCTTTGCTTTTGCTATAAATATATTACAATATTATTGCTAACTATATTCTACAAATTACATTAGTTATATTGTAAATATGCTGATCAAGTTATAAGGCATGTGGCTTGGGTCCTTGGTGGAGCAGGCTCACTAATTACATCAACATTGATTAGGTACAAGGTACACTGCCCTATTCCTAGATAACCACAGGCCTTTCCTACACAGCAGCAGCCTATTGTCCAGAGGAGGGCGGACTAAGATAGACCCCAGTGAGAGCTGGAACCCAATGTCACCCTACCTTGAGGAGAAGTAGATAGAGGAAGGATGCAAAAGGGCCCAGGAGTCGTACTCTATTGGTATTAAGTGACCCCAATATACACTTAAGTGGATTTTCCACATGTAAGAAACAGCTACACACATTTCCAAGATTTTGGACAATCATCACCTGCTACCAGAACCTTCTCTCTCAGTTGCTTCTAGTTAGACTATAGGCTCTTCTGCATGGCCCTGGGTTGATCTCTTTACAGCTCTGGTTCAAGATCTCCATCTTAAAGTTGTAGAAGCTATACTAGAAGGTCTACTGAAGGCTTCTTCAGCTATTTTTTCATTACTTACTGAGCCCCACTGCATGTCAGGCACTTCCTGTGCACTGGGAATACAGTTGTGGACAGGATACACTCTCAATTCTTGAGAAGCTTTCATTCTAGTGGAGGAAATGTCTGGAGAAAGAATTGGTTATTTTTATTTAATGCCCAGGTCTACTCTGCTTTCCTTTTGAAGTCAAGTGGCATACCATATTAAAACAATTTGAAGTCCATTATTAATATTGCCCCACTTAAATTTTCTCAAATATGCCCATTGGAGAGGTTACAAAGGTTTTATAATGATATAAAAATAGGATATTTGAATTTCCAAATACATGCCCACCTGGGTAATGATTACTAAAGAGGAAAGAGGAAACTGGAGTATATCATAGGGTTAGGGAGCATTAAAGGCAAGAGGGGGCTCTGAGACAATTCTAGAGGTGAACATTTCACATTTCCATACACCATCTAAACTACAGGCATTTATTTATCAAATAAAGACACTCTTATATCAACATCACTTGAATAAGTTTTAAAAAAATCTGGAAAGAGATTTTTCAAGAATAAGGAGTGTAAGAGGTAGAACCAAGGAGAATGCACAGTCATACAATTAGCTTATCCCAAGATCTATTAGTCTCCAAGTTTAATTAAAAGTCTGGATGAACAAACTACTATTTTATCTGATGCCCAATTTCATTTGGTTTTCCTTCTGATACCAGGAGAGGTTGCTCAAACTTTCTTACCTATTTACTTTCCTTCACTCAGACCTAATGTGCAGAACCCTGAAGCATTCCATAACTGAATTAAGTTACTAGGGAAATTTACAAATCTAGCAACAAAGTAAGACCAAGACCAAAGAGAATAGTCTAAAAAAAATGCCGTTTCTTTTTTCGATTAACCCTCAGGACTAAAAGTAAAATTCACTGATGAAGACAGAGAAGGAACCCTCTTACAGTGCGATGCTGTATCAGTGTTCTCCATACTCGTTCAATTAATAGACTTCACTGTATGCAGACACTGATAAATGGATGAAATGTGCTGCTTCTTAATGATCTAATCTGTATTCCAACAGGATGTAGGCTCTGCTGCACAAATATTTTGCTTGGCTATTGCCCCCAAACATTTATGGCTTGGAGGATGCTAGCCATTTATTTTGACACTGGGGTCTGATGCATATCTCTGCTGTTAATAGCTTTGCAAACATTGACAATGAAAATGTCACACAACTGGAACTCATTATTTTCCATATTAATATCTCTTACAGCAACAGAAAAGTGTTAAAAGCTGAAACGTAACGCACAGATGTTTAATGTGGTTGTTCATGGATGTTCAAGTGCTCCTAGCTGAGTCATTCCTTTTTTCCTTCAGTCAAGAAATACTGAGCAACTACTTTGTTCCAGACATTGTGCTGTTTGTATGTATTTTAATAAAAAAGATGCAATCCTTGTCCTCAGGGAGCTATCATTCTCGTGGGAGAAGGACCACCAAGTTTAACAAACAAATGCATGTTCCTAAACAGGGATGAAAGTTACAGGGGCTCCATTTTTCCTCCCCAAGTCTCCCTTAAACACATTTCCTCTTCATTCCCATCTCCTTATCAAAATCCCAGTGTTATTCCTTTGTTTGTATGAAAGTCCTCCTGCCTCTTTGTTTTTCTCCCACAATTCAAAGGTTAGCTCTCAGCTATCTTAAATCTCAGGCTTTGATCTGATGTGAAACATTAAGTACTTGGCTCCTAAAATTCCAAATACACAGCCTCCAAGGAAGATAATTATAATTCATGTCTATTGTTAAGTCCTATACCACCTTCTTCTGTAGCCTTACATAAGGGATGCCACTCTCTTGGAGTCCTGGGGACATTATCTCAGAATAGCCTGCTGATAAGGCATTCCTCCATTTACAGTTTGCCAAAGGCTGTGGGCATTTCTGTGGATGCCAGCATGCAGTCCTCATTCTCCTACTTTCCAGCCTTGCCTGATAGGTCCCTCAAGCACGGAGTAGAATAGCTCTTTTTGCCCAGGCCCCTCAAGCCACATCTTTTCAAGGGAAGCCCAAGGTCTCTCTTCCCCAGGAGGCTGCCCAGGTCTGATGACTCCCTGCCCTCTCTTCCTTCCCCTCTTACCTTCCTTACTATAACCTCCTCTTCTGACCACCCAGAGAGAGACTGCTGCCTTCTGCCTTTTCCTTTACACGTGTGTTTTCACATTTTTAACTGTATCATTCTATTTATGGTCATGGTTTTCAACCCCATCAGGTATAATGTCCCCTTTTATAACAAATATTATGTAATGACCTCTTTACTATCCTGAAATTTAATTAATAGATAATATAACTTACCTATAACATTATTTCAAGATATAAAAATCGGGATGAGGCCCTGACCATAATACAAAGGAGAAATAAAGGGGAAGTCATTTATAATAAAATACTATGCGTTTTGAAAGGCTATACTAGAATACATAATAAATTAAACAGATGCTTGCACCTACCTATAATTATACTGAATAGTTAAGGATTTAAAAGAAGCAAGAGGATTTTTTTTTTAAGTTCCTTTCAAGGAGTACAAGAATATAAAAGAAGAGAGGTAGAAGTTGACACTAAAATAAAAACTCTTTGGACAAATAATAACAGAACAGACTTACTTGCATTTGATAAGAAATAGAAGATAACATAACATCCTTAATTAAAATAGGGAGGTCACACCAAGACAAATTACAGACTGCCAAAGTGGAGATGTGAGGAGGTATAGGGTTTTCACAAGTGACCTTGAGCCTGACTTAAAAGAGAAGTGTCAAAATTATCCCTTGAGTTATGACATTCAACAAGGTGGTGAGAAATACCTTAAAAAAAGCATCTCCTCTTTAAACCCACCACATGCAGAGGCTTGCCCTCCCTCTCTAGTACTTAAAAAAACTTGGAGAACATACTCTTCTACAGGCAGTGGAAAATCAAGCATGAATGGAAAAGCGAAAGAGCAATTCAAGGGGCTGAGAAATGGTTGTATGATGACCTCTCAGGATAGAACAAGAATAAGATGGAAGATAGCAGGAAAACCAAAATAAATAAATAATTTTCCACTATAAATTTCTTATCATGTGACTACCAAAGTTAGATATTTACACATATGCATAGACACACATACATATTTAATTGCAAAACTATGAAATATTTTTTTTTAAATCAAGCTTGAATAATAAAATTCAAAGAGCTTTACTGAGTTTCATGAATCTTCACTAATTTAATAATGATTGATTCAAAGTATGTCATTCAGAGTCTCCAATCTCCTCTATTTTATATTTGCATGTGGCAGCTACAAGTGTCGGCTGATACAGAAGGGGTTGCATATAGACTCAGATGGTGTAAATGCTGCTCCTGTTGGTGACAAAATTTACCAAACCGGTGAAAAACTCTTGTTAAGTTCTGAATATAATGCAGTACCCTCCATTTACATATTAGATGCATTCCAAAAAACTCAGTGTGTAATAAAACTATGCAAAACTTATTTTGTGTTTTTATGTAAAAGGGAGTTAGTGGTTCTAGGCGCATCAGTTTGTACACACATGAATGTTCAACAGAATCTGGGATGATTATTTGAATGGGAGTCTACTACACATTGAAGGATACCTAGGAAGCCTGGCTCCCCCACATTAAAAGCCAACAGCACACCCATGATGACTGGTAAAACAACAAAGACCCAACAAATGGTCAAAATATCGCCTAATGGGCAGTGCATTCCCACGTTAGACCATTGCTCTGTAGACGTTTTCTTTTGGGAGGATTCAGAATCTCATACTTTCTGCCTTCTGGTTCTGTTTTACAGCTTTGAATCTCCCAAGCTTTCTTTCAATATGCCCTTGTTGTCAAGATCTGCCAAAATACAGGGCCCAGACATGCACGATGTGATAGGCTGAAAAATGGCTCCCGAAAAGATGTCCATGTCAAATCTCTAGAACCTGTGAATGTGGCCTTATTTTGAAAAGGGGTCTTTGCAGGTCTGCTTAAGGGCCCTGAAATGATGAGAGAGTCCAGGCTTATCCAGGTGAGACCTAAACCCATTGCCAAACACCCTGATGAGAGAGAGGCAAGAGTGTGATTTAAGACTGACAGAGCAGAAGGCAAAGAGGAGGCAACATGACCATGGAGGCAGAGGCTGCAATGACGTGGTCACAAGCCAAGGAACACCTGGAGCCACCAGAAGTCGGAATTCTCTCCTGCGGAGGGGGAACACGGCCCTGTCGACACCTTGATTTCAGACTTACAGCCTCCAGAACAGTGAGAACATAAGTTTCCATTGTTTTAAACCAAGTATATGGTCCTTTGTTATGGCAGCCACAGTAAACTAATACACCCATCGAGCTAGTCACCAGCCAGGGCAGAGGGGAGTTTAACATCATGTGTTGTTTCTGCATTTGTTTTCCCCACCCTTTTATGCCCTGGACAGAGTTGGACAATGGGGGGAAGTTACAGGACAAAATATGTTGGCTGCCTCTCTCTTGAATGCTCCACTATCTGCTCCCACTATCTGCTCTATTTAACACCCCATGCAGCCTATAGATTTTAGTTGAAGCTTTCGTTCCCCATGTAAACCTCTCCAGCTAAGTGAGATCCCTTTGCATAAGCTGGAATAGAACTGCTTTCCCAACCGCAGATCACTGACCTCACTGTGAACATTCAATAGCTGGGCTCTTTGACTATACTGGTTTCCCCATTAGATTGTAAGCTCCTTGAGAGAAGGCATTTTCTGCGTATTTCCTTTCCATTTTTTTCTCTAGAGCTTGGGACAGTGTCCAGCATATAGAACTTTTTGAAATAAATATTTTCTGAATGAATATTTAGATACAAACATTTACAGATTTTGGTAAAAAAGTTTGTCACTCAGCTAGCTTCACAGCAGCAGCAATACATTTCCCCTACCCCACCCCCCACCCAGGGTAAAGCAATGTTTTTATGAGTAGATTCTTCTACATACAGTATTTAAAATATCTGTTTCAGTGGTCTCACCACCCTGACCTCTGAGTCAATACTTCACATTTGAACATGATCAGTTCTTGGCAAGTACATTGCTGGTAGGTTTTACAGTTCTGTCCCTTTTTCTTATGAGTCATCTCACCGGGATTTGCCTTAGCAACACCCTTCCCATCAATCAGTTCCAGCCACTGGCCAAAGGATGGCAAACCCAGAATCATGAGGTGGGGTCTCAACTCTAAGAGAAGACTACAAATGGGTGTGATCAGAACAGGGCAGCTCTGCACACAGGGCTCAGGTCAGGTGGGGCTGGGTACGACTTGCACTTCTTGCCTTCTTCTAGTTACATGGCCTTGGTCATTTTATTTAAGTGGTCCATGCCTTAACATCCTCATCTGTAAAATGGAGAGAACTATAATTCCCTCTCATAGAGTTGTTGTCAGGATTAAATTCATGCTGCCTGTAAAATGCTTAGCACAGTGCCTGCCATGCGGTAATAATTGTTCAATAAATATTAGCGATTCCTTTAGCTAATACTGGCTTTAGTGAAAGCAAAAAATAATCACACCATTAAATGAAGAAAAAAAAAAAAAAAAAAACAGTGGCTGTGGTGTAGAGCTGACAAACTCAACACTTTTAGTCTGAGTACAGAGGATTTTATTTTTCTTGCAGATTACTTAGATCTAGGAGTTTGTCTCCACAGGGTATCTTTAAATGCAAAAATTGTTCTACTTTGGAATAGCAGTGCTTACACACCACTTATAGTTGTATGAACTTCTTCGTGTTACCATTTAGGAGGCTTGACGCCCAGCAAGGATTTCTGAGTGGAGCTCAAAGTCGGCAAAACATTCCACTACTTAGCATGAAGACAGGAACAAAGCCTTCTCTCCGCATGGTTTTCATAATAAAACATCATGACATCTAATGATATGACCAGCTTCAGACTTTCTCATGGAAATGCAGCACTTTCTTCCCTCCTTCTAAATGGTAAAGGAGAGAACACAGAAATACCTCTGCAGTGGTTTCTTATCTCCGTAGTCAGAGATGGGCAGGATATATGCCAATTACTTGGCAAAGAAAGTAGTTTCAGTTCCCACTCAGAAGACATTTATCGATTGATAAAGGAAAAGGGACAGATGCGCGTGAAATGTGCCATCCTATGAATTCATATTTCTAGAACCTAGTCTGGGCAAGGAGTAATGTTCACAAAACGTAAGCGCCAGTGAGGGCAGAAAGAACAGTCAGAAGGGACACTGGTCTTAGCACCAGGGGACCCCCTGACATAACAAGTGTTGACACTTTAGCTGCTAACTGCAAGGGGTCTGAGAGCCTCAGGGAGGGGCAGGGAGCTTGAAGTCGTACAGGGAGGGGAGGACACTCAGGGATCTGAGGGCAAGGACTATTTACCAATATTTCAATATTATAATTCTTGTATGGCTATAAAGGCACCAACTGGTGGATATTAGCCCTGGACAAGGATGTGATAAGTTAGATTGGCACAGGGATAATGGTAGAAATTCTGGGGCAGGAAAGTAGCAGGCAACAGCTGAAAGAGAGATGGGAGGGCGCCGCTCCACATTGCAGCAGGCACAGGCAATTTAGGTCAAGTCAGGGGGGTGGAGTGTTTGACCCCTCAAATTCTCTGTTAAAACCTTTTATTACTTTCTAATTATATGAATTTGGGAATGCAATTTCCTTGTTAAAAATTTAAACATTACTATTAAGGCTATATACTACCTGTCTTCCAAATTCTGGTCTACTCCTCAGAGGCAATTACTGTTATCAGTTTGGTAGTATCACCATCAGGCAACTTTCTACATATGCATTTGGTATCAATTTGGGGTGTTGTCTATGCATTTACGTACATGGTAGGCAGAATCCTAAAATGCTGTCCTAAGATTTCCTACTTTAATCCCAAGAACTGTGATGAGACATCACACCCTGATTATGTTATGTTATGGGGAAGAAGGGATTTTGCAAGTGTAATTAAAGTGACTACTGAGTTGACTTTGAAGCCATCAAAAGGAAGGTTGCCAAGGTGAGCATAATTGAATCACAGAGAGACTTAGAGCATAAGAGTTTGATGCACCATGGCTGGTTTTGAAAATGGAAGAGATCATCACCATTTCAGATGCCAAAGAATGGGGGCAGACTCTAGAAGCTGAAAGTGCCCCCAGCTCACAGCCCACAAGTAAATGGGGACCAAAGTCCTACAACCATGAGGAACAGGATTCGGCCAACAACTTGAATGAGCTTGGTCAAAGATTCTTCCCCAGGCCTCCAGATACAAGCCCAGCCTGTGTGACATCTTGATTTCAGCTTTGTGAGACGCTAAACAGAGAACCCAGTTGAGCTTGCTCAGACTTCTGACTTACAGAACTGTGAGATAACAAATGGACATTGCTTTAAGCACTTAGTCTGTGGTTATTTGTTACACGGCAATAGAAAAGTAATACCGCATACCATACTGCAACTTGGTTTAATTCAAGCATGTCTTTCAAAGCTATGCAGATCCATTCATTCCTTTTAAATGTGCCATGGTATTCCATAGTATGTGTGGCAAATCATTCCCAAAGATGGCTGCTGACACTTCCTCTCATCACTGTATGAACCTGCCATTCCTCTCATTATTTCTCCTCCTCTTGAATCTGCATTGGCCTTGTGACTTGTTCTGAATAATAAAATCTTGTGGGAGCTATATTTTAGAATTTCGAAGCTCAAATCTTTAGGTACCTTGAAGCTTCTGCTTTTGCCCTTTTGGTGTCCAAGCACCAGGAAAAGAAACTAAGCTAGACTACAGAATGACCCAAGACCACGTGGAGAGAGAAAGTGGTGCCACCAGGCTCCATCCAGGTCACTCTTTATGAGGCAGAATAACCATTCAACTGAGCCCAGCCAGCCCACAGACCTATGCAAAGTACTAAATCGCTGTTGTTTGCGTCAATAACTTTTAGTGTAGTTTGTTATGCAGTGACAGACAACATTATAATAGATACATGATGAATAGATAAATTATGAAGAGCCCAGGTTATTTTATCTATTTTTCTTTGGATAAAAATTTTTACATATTTTACAATTATTAAATTGAACCATAGGAAATTCTGCAAGCTAAAATTGGTCAAATATCATGAGTAATTTCATGAGGTTCAATCACATACACAATTGCCCAAAGCTGCCGTGAATTTTCCTACATGTGCCAACGTGTGCACACGGGGTGATGTTAATATAGGATGAGCACTAAACAGAATTGTTGGGTCATAGGATAGGTACAGTTTAAATTTTAACAGATGCCTCCAACTTACCTGCCAGCATGACTATACCAATTTACACTCCTCCTATCAGTGTTTAACACAATCTTTTATCACTTGAGTCTATATTTTCCTAAAATTCCATTACCCTAACCAGTACCCAAAATGCAACCAACCTAATATGATCCAATCTAAAACTAAAGAACTATTGGCAGACCTGACATTCAGTTACTGATAACCCACAGGCCATTTTTATTTGACTTTTAAATAGTTGATTGTAAGTCATTTCTTTATGAAAAATAGATATAGGTTCCTACTTATGAAAAAGTTTGATTTATATGAAGATGAGTTTATGTTCCATGAATAGACTCCTGCTAGGGAGTGAAACTGTAGTGGGGAAGGTAGTAGAAGAGTGTCCCAGCCTAGGAGGTAATACAATTTCAATGATACTAGACAATAAGGCATGAACATACCTTGCTTGACAGAAAGCATCAGTGTTATCCATCCATGAGCCAATGTCACAATAATTGGGAGATTGAAGAGGTAAAACAATATTTAGAACACGTTTACTGAGCAATATCTTAATAAACACGCTCGTGTAAGGCAGAGCTGTAGACTCTTTCTAGATAGTACTTATGGGACAGATTGCTACTTGTCCTAATAGTGGTTCCAGTCTTCTTCTGTAGTAATAGAAATTGAGCTGGTCACATGGCCACATTTTCCACCCCTCTTGGAGCTAGGAGTGGCTTATGATTAAATGTGAGCCAATGGAATGTGATATGATGTGCTGTCACTTCCAGCTACTGCTCCTAAGAGGATTGGTTCTATGTACCTTTTGCCCCTTTCCCCTTTCCAATGGTTGGGAGGTGATGAGACCTGAGTAGAAGCTGTGGACCTGAAGATGAGAGCTATATGCTAAGGATCACAGTGTCAGACCACAAGCCCTAGGTCCTCAACTGCTGGACTCTTCTGTGAGGGACAACTGTACCTCTCTCTTTCAAAACATTGTATTTGGGTGTTTTCTTATTATGGAACCTCTATGGGTACCCTGAACATGATTTCAGGAGTTCTCGAAATGCAAACAACCAACCAGCACCATCTCCATCTCTTTATAGATGCCTGAAGTTGTGCTATCATAATTTAATTTCTTTGGCCCATGGATTCAAAATGCAAATACCCAAAGACTAAGATCTTAAGCCTTTATCAGGCTTTCACCCCTAAAGGTTTATTTGATTACCAGATTCTTCACTGTGAGCCTGTCTCTGAAAGAAGGAAAGAAAATACAAGTTCCCTGAGCTTTTGGTGAGTGGTTATATCAACAAGGGACAAGCCTCTAAATGTGGAGGATATAATAATAGTGGACTCCTACCTCACAGAGAGGCCACACAAGTTTGACTCTACAAAGGCAGGGCAAACTCATGACTCCACCTTGCCTGGCTGAATAGCAGTGCCTTATGATTAAAGAACGCTCTGAGACGTGCCTAGTGACTGACATAATTTATCAGGAGACTTACACTCTGTGTTGCTTGAGATTCCTGATTAGGAACACAAATTTTTTTTTATCATCTAGTGAGTCCCACCACCGGGGAAAGCAGCTGATGCATTCTTGCCCCAGTGAAAAAGCTCTATGCTGTCAGCTCGTCTGAAAAGCCACCAGCCTTTGGCAATGTGTCTATTATGCCCTCTTTAAAAGCTGCACAAGTTAATACTGATTTCCTCGATGCCAATATGCAGGGAAAAAAGTATTCAAAAAGAGCATTGAAATAAATGAGAACTATGCCAAAAACGGGAACAGGGTGCACCTTCTGAAATACCAGCATAAACACCTTCAATAAAAATGTTACCAATGTAATGTGTTTTTAATCAGACACATCAATCTAAAGTTTCTGCAACATCTGCAAACGTGAATGCTACTGTTTAATGTAGCCAAATGCATTAAAAGAATTGCATTAAGGTTTTTGGCATCACTTTATAAGAAGTGGACAGTAATTATTGCTAAATTACAGCTGAATCTCTGTAGAATTAGATATTCCATCCAAATTAGGATTGAATGACTCCATCATGATTAATGAAGCTGCAGCAAATACCAAGGAATTTAAAATGATTAGCCACTTATTCTAAAGATTTGACATTTTCTATGATTTTAGAGTTATGTTTCAAGCAAAACTTTGCAATTAAACTCTTACTGCTAATGGTTACTAAGTTAAATCCAGAGACAAATATTCCTTAAAAGATCAACTTTATTAATGAGTAAATATGAATATAAAAAACACTTAGCTGAACGACCTACCTTAAATAATTAATAACAAAGGATCTGTTTAACATCTTCCTTATATTTAAACATACAGCCATGTAATTAAGGACCCTTGGATATAATTAAAATCTTCATAATAATTACTTTTTAAAATAATTCATGAAATACAGGCTACAAATTTATTGAAAGCTAGAAAAAAAGAAACATTTTACCAATTTCATGAGAGTGACTATTTGATTGTTTGGGTTTTTAGAAGCTTTTTAAGAAATGATGAAAAGTGAAAGCATAAACTGGCATTTAACTGTTCATAGAAGATGTTTAGGTTATAAAGTACATTCAAATGATTTTCATGATAAAATCTGGTAATGATTCATATGACCCAGACTTGGCAGTGTCTTAGAAAAGTCACCGTGTACCTGAAAATAGGCATTAAACAAACATTCATGGAAACTGACTTACTTTTTCCTACTGTTTCAGCATTACTGAATGTTAGTTCCTAAGATACATATAATAATGTACAAGATATTGTGGTTCTTAGAACTAGCTATTCTCAGCCCCAAGAGTAATTGTGTAAATGACTGAAAAACATAAATGCTATTAAAGAGCATCAGCGTACAGAGAAGGAACAGCTTTAAACTGATATCAAAACAGCCACAGGTTCAAATTTTAAATTTGTCTCTGACTTACCCAATGATGTCCCTGGGTATTTTCTGCACATGAAGTCAACTTTTTTTCTAACCCAGTTGCCCAGTTCAAAATAACAAATGGAAGCTAAAAAAAATGATATTGAGAAAACATTTGGAACTCTTTAGAGTAATTTATGGTCTCCTGTGTCTTCATCACTGTAATTACAAACCCTACTTTGATCTTCTCAGCAATTCAGGCATACTATGGAGAGAAATCAGAGCAGATATATCAAGGTCACTGCCACTAACTAGCTACCGATCTCTGCTAAATTTGCCCCAATTAGACTGTAACCTCTAGAGACAGAGACCATGTCTCAAATATCTTTATTTTTATATTCCCCACAATTCCTAGCAAGGACAAATCAGTCTAGTCTCAAAAAACAACCAAACCAAAAAAAAAAAAAAAAAAACTCTTTTCACATTATTGGGCTTCTAGAACTTTGCTGGCCTTCACCTCCTTCTCCCCTAATGGATGACACCTCACCATCTCTACTTAATCATCCCTTTTCATATTTACCTTCTCTTCTTTTCGTACACAATTCCCAAGAATAGGATTGGCCAATTATGACCTGTAAGCCAAATTCGGCTTGATGCCTGCTTTTGTAAATAAAATTTTACTGCCACACAACCACGTTCTTTTTTTGTTTTTACTTATTGTCTATGGCTATTTTTGTGCTACTGGGCAGAGTAGCAGTGAGAGACCATACGACCCGCAAAGCCTCTGGCCATTTACAGGACAAGTTTGCTGACCCCTGCATTAGAGAAGGGATGTTCAGTGTTTCTGCACTGAGGCCCCCCTCTGCTCCTCAGGTGAGTGCACTTGGAAATCTCTAAGACAGGGGACAACAGGTGAATGGGAATTACTTCTGATGAACCCTGTCAATAACCTTCAGCATTTCTCATAAAGCCGCTTGGCGATGCATACCCCAGAAGGCAGGTTCTTAAAATGTAACCCATTCTAGTAAGTGTGAACCCATTATAAACAGGACCTTTGGATAAGGTTACCTCAGTTAAGAGGTGGCTCAAGAAGGGTGTTAATTCTAATAATGATGGTTTTATAGGGAAGGCTACAGAAAGCCAGAAAGCCATAGGGAGCAGCCAGAAACTGGATGTCAACAGAGCTAGGAAAGGCTGCCATGTAACATAAAAGTCCAGGACCAAGGATCACTGGCAGCCAGCCCCAGAATGCCAGTCTTCTGGGAGAAAACATCACCCTGATGACTTTGATTTTGGATTTTGCCTAGCCTCAAAGTCATGGGATAATAAATTCCCACTGTTTAAGCCTACCTATTGCAGAGTATTGGCTTCAGCCACCAGTCAGCTAAAATAGCAGCTATACTCCCTCTTCCCAGAATAAACTCCCAAAGGGGAGCCACTGTAAAGAGTAACCCATGGTCAACCACTTGATCTACTAATTTACTGGACTCCCCTTAATATTATGATATTAATCATAAGATTTTATTGATTATTAATCATTTATATTTCTACTCTCTAAATATTTCTAAACTATGGGCACTTGAATTAAAAAGGAAAAATTTGATTATAGCAACAGGATAAGAAATTCTTCTCACTTGGAGCAAACTTGCAAAAAGCATCTCTCTTGTTTATTTTAAACTCCATTTAAATCATATTCTCAAATGTTCACTTTCATTTTGATAAAATTAGGAGTAATGCTTTCTTTTTAAGTAGATCAAATGAGCTGTCTTCTGTGGCTTGGAAAAGTGAATAAAGTTAAATAAAGTTGTATCTCAAAGTACTTCTTTATATTGATTTTCCCCGTTACAGATATGAGATTAAATAGACCATTTTTCATATTTTGTTGATGTTCATATTCTTACCAATATCTTTGGTAATACGGATATTGTAAACAAATGATTTAAAAAAATAAAATTATTCTTTTCAGTATATATATATACTGAAAATGATGACTTAAGTACAAAGACAAGCCCTTGATATTAAAGAATATTTCAGGATGTAATTGGAAGACCGTGCCATTGAGGCTTCAGTTCTCACACAGAGGCATATGCCGGGCTAAGTAGGAAAGGCTGTTAGGAAGTAAAAGCGCCCCATGGGATGCTCCATTGCAGAATGCGATGAAAGAATGTGCTGAAGTTGAAGCCATCCTGTGGCATGCGAATCAGCCACTAACCTCTTCAATGGCACATCGGCCAGGCTCCTCAGAACATGTCCTGATTCTGTACATTCGGGAGCAAAGGAGTTTCTGGGGGAAAAATACATCCCAGAAAAACAATTATTTTAAAGATTATGTAAAACTTTAGGAAAGAATGCAGTGATTGTAGGAGAAAACATGAGGTCATAAAGAATGAATCATAAAGAATAAACCGACTTGACTTTTTCTTTCTCTTTTTCTACTT
>JAQZBX010062661.1:0-16848 GCA_029593785.1 Cabassous unicinctus
ATTTTTTTTTTTTTTTTAAGATTTATTTATTTATTTATCTCCCCCTTGCTGCTTGTGTTTTACTGTGTCCGTTCGCTGTGTTTCTTCCGTGTCTACTTATCTACCCCTTGCTGTGAGGTCCTGCTGCATCAGCCCACCGTGCCATGCAGGCTGGCCTGCTGTCACAAGGAGTCCCCGGGAAGCGAACCCAGGGCCTCCCATATGGTAAATGGGAGCTCTATCCATTGAGCCACACCCGCTTCCCTACAAATAATGTTTAGAACTCTATTCCTCCCTTCAATTCTGTCAATATTTGCTTCATATAGTGTGGCTTACTGTTGTTATGTGAATTTTTACTTAAAATTGTCAAATACTCTTGTTGAACTGATCCAACAATTCATGTATAATATTATTCTTTACTTCCTGGAATATCTTTAGTTTTAAAGTCTATATTGGTTTGTATAAATATAGCTATCTTTTCATTATTTGCATGAATTTTTTTTCAAACTTTTATCTTCCACCTCTCTATGGATCTAAGTTGTGTATCTTGTAAATAGCATACATTTGGGTAATGCTTCTTTACCCATCCTGTCAATCCCTGCCTTTATTTGGAGAATTTAATCCAGTTATATTTAAGGTAATTCTTAACAGGGTGAGATTTTTTTCTGTCATTTTGTTAATTTGTTTTGTCATAACCATTTTTAATCTCCTTTCTTCTACTACTTGCCTTCATTTTTATTTAGATTGAATTTTATAATAAGCCATTTTGAATCACTTATCCATTCCTTTTTATAAGATTCTTTAGCTATGTCCTTTATGGTTATTATGGGAATTATATTTAACATCTTACATCTATTAAAATTTAGTTTGCATTGATTGACTTAAAATAGCTTACATGCACACTGAATAGGTATCCCTCCATTCCTCTCTATTGTGTTATTCTTGTCCCAAATTACACCTATATTAATTTTCTGTCTAGTAATATAGGTTTGATTTTTATAATTTTAAGCCTTATAATAAGTACAAGACAATATTACAAATAAAAAGTTAAGCAATTCTATCATTTATGCTTATCCATAATTTTACTTATCTTGGTGGTCTTAATTTCTTCATTTATCTTCAATTTGCCACCTAACATCCTTCCATTTAACAGGAAAAATTTCCTTTAGCATCTCCTGTAAGGTAGATCTAGTGGTAATGAAATCCCTCAGTTTTAATTTGTCTGAAAATATCTCTATATTTCATTTATGAATGGTAGCATTGATAGGTATGCTACTTAGTGACCCACAGGTTTTTTTCAAGCCCTGCTATTTTTTAAATTATTTTTTCTTCCTGTTTATTATACTGAACAATTTCAATTGTTTTAACTTTGTGTTCACTGATCCCTTCTGTTTCTTCCAATAACTATTGAATCCCTCTATTGAAATTTTCATTTCAGTTATTGAACATTTCAGTTGTAGAGTTTCAATATATTTCTTCTTTGTAATTTGTACCTCATTATTGAAATTATAATTTTGTTCATATATCATTTTTCTTATTTCTTTTAGTTCTTTTTTATGTATTCCTTTATTTCAATGTTTGGTTTTTTGACGTTTGTGTTAGCTATCAATTGGCAATTACAGAAACAATAGCTTGTTAGGGTATTCACTCAAATGCAGACACCCTTCAAGGATGAGAGTCTGACTTTGGCTTTGTGCTTCTCTTATTTATTGAGTGCTATCTTATATTGTAGACAAACCTTAGCTATGTAACCACCACCCATAGAAAGAAATACAGCATTTCTGTGACTGTGACACCTCCCTACGCCTCTGAACACTCACGACCACAGTGAAAGCTAACATCTTCAATTGTTAAGGAAACTTTCTGAATGTTATATAAGTGAACTTATTCAATATGTGCTATATTGTATCTAGCTAGTAGTATCTGTCATTTTTAATCAATATGATGTACTTTAGAATAATTACACATTATTGCATTTAGCTGTAGTTAATATCTTACTACTACATATAATTGTGTTTTATTATTATTCAAGTTTATGACTATTCCTCTGAGATGGACCTTTAGATTATTTCTAGTTTCAGGATAATGAGAATAAAGCTGCTATAAAATCATTTTACATTTATTTTTGGGTATGTGCACTAATTTCTTTAAGGAGACAAATTATTGAGTAAAGATATATAGACACACCTTCAGTAGTTATCTCCAAATAGTTTCCAAAAGTGATATTTAATATCTCAGAAATGTGATAATTCCAGTTGCTCCATTTATCTTCCTATGCAGGATATCATTAATCTTTTAATGTTACACATTTTGTATTCTGTGTGTTGTATAACATGCTTTAATTTGCATTTGGAAGTCATTTCTATCCTCTTTGATATGTTTCTGTTTGAAATTTTGCCCATTTTCATTTTGGATATTTATTTATTGATTTCTTAGAAGTCCACATGTATTCTGGCTAAAAGTCATTTCTTGAATTTATATTTAAATATCTTCTTTCAGTGCATGACTGGGTGTTTTATTTCATTAATTCCAATATCTTAAATAAATTTTCTATGTGCAGTGCAAAAGGAGGAATTGGTATTTCAAGAATACTGAATCTTCCATTCATTGATATGATGTAATACTTTTAAAAGTGTAGTCTTCTATAATTACTCTGTACTTTTAAAATAAATATTAGTGTATTTGGCTTTGAATATCTTTTGTTAAATTTATTTCTAAGTCGTTGATCATCATGAGCCATTGTAAATAACACTTTAGTTTCATTTTCACTTATTTTGTTTGTAATTTATAGAAATATAATTAAGTTTCCATTTTGACCTTTTATCCTCTAACATTCATAAATTCACTCTATTTCTTATAGTGATTTTATGGATGTTTTTTATTTTGATTGTACACAATAACACCTTCTGCATAGATTGAACTTTTAGTTCCACTCCACTATTAATGATTATTATTTTTATTGCATTTTGTCTGCAAAAGAAGTGCTGGGCAAAATTAGTCATTTCATTTATAGTCTGGGAAAAGGGGTGAAAATTTCACCATAAAAAACAATATATATATATATATATGATTTTGTAGATAAATTTATCTGTTTAAATAAACTCATTGGTATTACTGTTTTCTGAGGATTTTACCATAAACGGCTGTTGAATTTCATTAAATGATTTTTCTGCATTTATGAGATGATTGTGAGTTTTATGTTAATTGGTACAATATTGATTTAATTTTTAATAGTTAGCAACCTTTCATGTTTGGAATAAGTAGCAGCAGATCATGCTATATAACAAAATACATGGCTGGATTATTCTTATTATTTTCTTTGTGTTTTATGCAAAATTTCAGGAGAGATATTAGCCTGAAACTTTCTCTTCTTTATGTTTTACATTTTACTTTATGTTTTCACTTATTCTTTATTAAAAGTTTGGTAGAATTCATGATTGAAGCCATCTCGTCTCTTTTTCTAGTACATTTTGCAATTAATAACTTAATCTCACTAATTGTTATAGGTCTATTCATATTTTTTATTTCTTCTTGTGTAAGTTTGGCTAATTTGTGTTTTTCGAGAAATTTTTTGCTTTTGTATGTTCTATTGTTTGTTGACATACAATTATTCATAGTATATCTTATATTATTTTTCTTTCTGTAATAGTATTAATTATATATCCCCTTTTGTTACTGAATTTCTTAATTTGTTTTTTATTTGATTTTATTTTTTGGTCAGTCAGTTTTTGATTGTCAATATTTTCAAATGACCAAATTTTGAATTTGTTTATTTTCTCTCTGTTTTTCGATTCTCCATTTCACTAATTTCAACATTAATATTTTTTCATACTTTTTTTTTCCTTTTTTAAGATACTTAGATTAAACAAATATCACATAAAAAATATAGGGGATTACTATATGCTCCACTCCCCACACTTCCCACATTTTCTCACATTAACAACATCCTTCATTAGTGAAGTACATTCATTGCACTTGATGAACAGATTTTGGAGCATTGCCACTAAGCGTGGATTAAAATTTACATTGTAGTTTACACTCTCTCCCACCCAATTATGTAGCTTATGGCAAAATTTATAAAGGCCTGTATTTGTCATTGCAATGTCTTTCAGGACAATTTCAAAGTCAGAAAAATGTGCCTGTACTACTCTTGTTTTTCCCTCTCCCTGTCCTAATAACTTTCAGTGGCCACAGCATCTACATCAATGAAATAATATCTTTCATTGCTAGACTCACAATAAGTTTATTGTAGAATACCAGTAAGTCCACGTTAGTCCATAGTTCACTCCACAGTCCTTAGGATTCTGGGATCGTGATGTCCACTCCACCTTTAACTGAGAGAAAGCTGAGATCTGATATGGCCAATGGATTGGACTCTCTTGCTTGCAGTTTTTGACTCTCTCAGTTCCTTAGTATAGCAGTTGTCCAATTGTAAAAATCCAATTGCAGAGGTTGATCAACAGGGTAATGTCTTCATGAATTCAAAGAAATTCTCTATGATATTTGAGATGACAGAAAACAAGAAGAGATGGAGGACTAAATATTGGGCATGAGACTCAGACAAGCTGGTGTTTTATAAATGGTTGAATAATCCATGCTTGGATGCTGTTCCTATCAGCAAGTTATGCTTGGTTGATACTGGAGGACTCAGCACATATTCAAAAGACCCACTGTCATACTGTATTACAAATATGGTGTGAGGAATAAATGCTTCTAAAAACATGAATGGACTGACTACTAAGCCTTAAACCCTAGAGTTGTCTAAATACTTTGTGAAGGTTTATTAATCAACAGGTTAGTAATATCTGATTAAGGAAATAATTTTGCACAGTTGAGCAGTACCAAGGATAAAAGTAATCATGCTAAAGTATGGAGAATGGAGATCAATCTATTCACAATTTCTCCAATCTGGATGGACAGACAGGTCAATATCAGACATCTCTGGATAAGAGAAGAATACCTTGATACATGTTTGTGTACCTTTTGTTCCCTTACAGGTCCCTTCCTTGACCTGTGTCTTCCTGTCCCACCTGACTCTTCTCTTTAACATTTCTTCAGTTCTGCACTGCATTTTCTCCAGTAACTCTAGCTTTCTTATCATCTCCTCCTACTCCATTATCACTACTGTTCTATCCCAGCAGGGTGCATGGAAATGACTGACATTTCCCCTCTCCAACTGCTCAATCATATTTTCTTGTCAACTCAAGCCTTCATCCCTTTGATAGGGCTTTGGGGTAAAGTGAGAAAAGTGTGGAAAGCAAAGCACCTTCTTTGGAATTCTTCTGGGCAGTTAGTTCCTGATATATGCTGGTGATAGGCAGTAGAAGGAACCTTGAGTCTGTGTGCCTTGTTTTTCAACCTGTGGGTATGACCCATCCTGGGTCAGCACTCTCTGGAGACCAAAAGTAGGAGAACTATTTTTATTGTGGGTACAGGTGGAGACATGTTGAGTAACTGTGAGAATATAGGCTCAAGATCTGGCTCTGTCTGAATCCCAGCTTGTCACCTTAGATGAGTCACCAAACTTCCATAGACCCTCGTCTGTGCATCTTTCCGTTGGCAAAACAGATCCTCCTTCAAAGTAAAACAGAAAATGAGTAGATGAGAAACAATCTATTATAGCAAAAGAATGGTACATTCATAGTGGATGCTTAGTAAATAAATTCCCTTCTTACACATAAGATGTTTTAAAAGAAATGTGCCATTAATGTACCAAATTTGTGATTAAAAATAATTACCATATTATTTTCAAAAGGCTCTAGGTGACAGGAATGTCTTTAGGATCTCTACCAAAACTTTGAACTTGATCAGCCAATGAAAATGAGGATACAACATATCAAAAACTATGAGATGCAGCAAAAGCAGTGCTGAGAGGGAAATTTCTAGCCCTAAATGCCCACATTATAAAAGAAAAGTTAACATCAAAGACCTATCTTCACATCTGGAGAAACTAAAAAAGAACAACAAACTAATTTCAAAGTAACAGAAGGAAATACAGATTGGAGTATAATAAAATTAAATTTACAATAAAAAATCAATAAAGAGAATTAACTAAAGCAAAAGCTGGTTCTTTGAGAAGATTAATAAAACTGATGAAAAATAGGCAGACAAAGACAAAAGAGAGAAGATACAAATAAATAAGATCATGAATGAGTGAGGGAATATCACCACTGAGTGTCACTGAGTATCATAAGCATATACTAAAAAGAATTGTATGACAACAAGTTGGACAACTAAGAAGAAATTGATGAATTTCTAAAAACACACAAGAAACCTACTTTGACAAAAGAAGATATAGTAGAAATCAAAGGATCCATCACAAGTGATGATTTTGAATTAGTCATGAAAACTTTCCAAACAAGAAAAGCCAAGGACCAGATGGCTTCATAGGTAAATTATACCAAACATTCCAAAGAGAACTAACATGAACCTTTTTCAAACTCTTCCAAAAATCGAAGAGTAGGGAAATTCTCTGTGGCAATTTGAGATTGTTTTATAAATAAACAAATAAATAGGAAAAGATTATATTTATTAACTAATTTAGTCCTCTGGATGTGATACCATTTTATTGCACTAAATTCAGCTGATTTGTCTTTGATTAAATTATCTATTAATAACCGTCATTTTTTTATTCTTCCATGTCAGTAAGGAATGACTCAGGGTGAGTCCCTAATACCTTGTTAGGTCTGATATAAACAGATGATTCACACAGATAGATACAAGAAAACACAGAGGAGAGAACTTTGTCATTTTTTGATCCTGTCATGTGACAAAAAGAAGGCTCAAACAGCTAAAGCCACAAGAGAGATGGTTCACTTGCTTGAGAGCTTACAGCTGAGCTTGGGAAGATTGCCTAGACTGATAAAGGAGTTCTGGAAAGAAACAAGGCCTATACCAGGAGAGAGAAGACTTCACTTAACAATGAAGCATCAAGAAGCTGGTCCCATCAGAGCCTCAAGAGGAAGAGGAAGCCCAGAGGGGCAGGTAAAGGCCAGCCAGAGATCAGTGACAATCCTGGCTCAACACATGGCAACTAATTTTGGTGAGAAAGCAACCCTGATTTGGATTTTTATGGCTTTGGAATTGTAAGATGTTACCCCAAATTACCCCAAATAACTACCCTTTATGAAAGCCAACCTATGCCTGGTACTTTTCATTGGTACCCCTTTTGGCAGGGGAAAACATAATGCATTCAATGATGCCAACATCACACTAATAACAAATCCACATAAAGATGCTACAAGAAAAGAAAATTACAGACCAATCTCTCTAGTGAAATTAGATACAAAAATCCTCAGCAAAATACTTACAAAATGATTCGAACAACACATAAAATGAATTATATGCCATGATCAAGTGAGTTTATCCCAGGTATGCAAGGGTGGTTAAACATGAGAAAATCAGTCAAGGAAATACACCACATTAACAGATCCAAGGAAAAATTTACATGATCATCTCATGCCATTTGAAGATGACATGATCTTATATGTAGAAAATCTTGAGAAATCTGCAGAAAAAACTACTAAATTTGATAAATGATTTCAGTTAAGTGGAAGGATATAACATCAACATGAAAAATCAGTAGTGCTTCTGTATCCTAGTGAGGGGCTATCTGAGAAGGGAATCAAGGGAAAAAACGAAAAGAATTGAATATTTAGGAATAAACATTACAAAAGATGTAAAATTCTCATACACAGAAAATTATACAACATTGCTAAAATAAATCAAATAACACAAAAATAAATGGAGGAATATTCCTTGTTCATGGGTCAGAAGACTAAATATTATTTAGATGTCAATTCTACCCAAATTGATTAACAGATTCAATGAACAGCATATTTAGCAGACATAGAAAAGTCTAATATGAAATTTGTTTGCAAGGGTAAAGAGTCCAAAATAGCCAAAAACATCTTGTGAAAAACAAACAAAACAAAGTTGGAGGAATCTCACTACCTGACTTTAAAGCACATTACAAATCTTCAATGGTCAAAACTGCATGGTATTGGCACAAGTATACACATATTGACCAATGGAGCTGAATTGAGGGTTCATATATAGACCAACATGTATAAAGCCAAATGATATTTAACAAGATCACCAAACCCCCTCTACTGGAACAGAATAGTCATTTCAACAATGGTGCCGGAAGAACGCATATCCAAAGAATGAAATAGCAAAAGACAAAAGAAAATTAAAAATTGGTAAGAGAATTGAAGAGATACTTTCTGAATAGGAAATGCATAAAGCTAAAAAGCACATGAAAAGATGCTCAACATAACTACCCATTAGGGAAATCTAAATGAATACTAAAATGATGAGATATCACTTTACATCTATTTGACTGTCTGATATTTTTTTAAAAAAGAAGAAAATGCAAGTGTAGGAAAGGATGTGGAGAAATTGGAACACTTATTCACTGCTAGTAGGAATGAAGAATCGTGCAGTCATTGTGTATGACTGGTGGTTCCTCAGGAATTTAAGCATACAATTACCATGTATTCTGGCAATCTCACTACTAGGTTTTTATACCCAGAAGACTTGAAAGCAAGGACATGAACATATGTATGCAAACCCATGTTGTTAGCAGTATTTTCACAATTGCCAAGAAATAGAGGAAACCCTAGTGTCCATCAACTAATGAATGGATAAAGAAAATATAGTATACATATATGATGGAATATTATTCTGCTGTAAGAAGGAATAAATCCCTGACACATGCAAAAATATTGATGAACTTTAAGGACCTTATGTTGAGTAGAGTAAGCCAGTCACTAAAGGACAAATTTTGCATAATCTAACTCATGTGAACTGAAGATATTGAGCAGATTCCTGCAGGTAGAGTCAGGAAAATAGGTTACCCAGAGATAGGAGGGGAGTGAAGATTGTTGATCCACTGATTAATTTGGCAGATCATATAATAAGGTTGATGGTAATGGATTGACAAAGGGCATAGGTGATGGTGGTGCAATGATATGAGTATAATTAATGGTGCTGAAGTGTGAGTGTGAATGGGTTGGAAGGGGGATGCTCAAAGGAAAGCTAGAGGATAAATGACAGTGCAATTGAGTGAACTCTGGGTTAGCCAAGGATTGTGGTTAAGAATAAAATTATAAGAATTTTATTCTGGGATCTATGACAAAGTTACTTCACTAGTACTAGGTGTTGATAGTGGGATGATATATGGGTGATAATGTACATAAAATCTACTTCTGTGTACTATCCTTGGTGTCTTTCCTTATTTGGAATTTTTCCCATCTTCATTTTTTAAATACTTTTTAAATTCCTTTTAAAAAAAATACTTTAGATTACATAAATGTTACACAAAAAATGTTGGGGATTTCCATATGACCCACTCCCTACTCCTCCCACACTTTTCCACATTAACAACATCCTTCATTAGTCTGGTACATTTGTTATATTTGGTGAACACATATTGGAGCATTGCTACTAAGCATGGATTATAGTTTATATTATAATTTATGCTCTGTCCTGCACAATTTTGTACGTTATGACAAAATATATAATGTCCTGTATCCATCACTGCAACATAATTGAGGACAATTCCAATGTCCTGAAAATGCCCCCCATATATTACAGCGGATTTTCCCTCTTCATCCCCTCAGAAACTCCAGTGGACATTGCCACCACATCAATGATAAAAGTTCTTCCATTGCTAGAATATCAAGAGGTCTATAATAGAGCAACCATAAGTATACTCCAGTGCATAAATCATCCCCCAATCCTGAGGATTCTGGAATGATGATGCTTACTCTGCTGCTAATTGAGAGGGGGCTTAGATCCCATGGGGCAGATGGATGGTTCTATCATTCTTGCAGTTGCAGACACTCTCTGTTCCTTGTTATAGACATTGTCCACCATCATCTCCTTGATAGTTGACCTGGGTGAGTCCAATGAACTGGAGAGTAACTATTGCAACTCTGTTGCAATTCAAGGCCCAATTGGCACATGGACAACCCAAAGATTTAAGTGTCTTGGACATACACCTATAAAGTCTATTACTAACTATAGGTTCAAATAGAAGGGACAGAAGAGCCATATGTAGGGGAACCACAAATGAGTCCAACTCTGTCACATAAATTCCAAAGTAGGGCCCACTGATGGTGCACCAAACTCTTGAGTTGTCTGCCCTGCCTTTAGTGTCTGGATGTCTCTAGAGCCCTAAGGAACCCTGATATTTGAGGCAATAATTGCTGTGACAGTCAATGATATCATGCTGAGACATGCATAAGTGTAACATCTGGAATGACCTACCAACTCTCATTGAAATCTCTTAGCCATAAAACTCATTTGTATTTATGCTTTCCCCCTTTGGTCAAGGTCTTTTTCCAGGTGCATTTCTAGTTGGTGCTTGGTAATAAACCCTTGATGCCAAGCAGGGTCATCCTCAGGAGTCATGTCCCAAACCAGGGGAAAGTAAGGCATTTATATGATGAGTTTCGCTTAGAAAGGGGCCACATTTGAGCAATAAGGAGGCTTTCAGGAGGGAACTCTTAGGCAATATATAATACCAAGCTAAGTTACAATTTTAAAAGAAAAGCTTCATAAGTCATCAATATCAAGGGCCGATCACAATGGTCTATCCTCCTTCACTTGGAACTGCCCCTGTACTCAGGGGATTCTTGGACAAGGTGGCAGATCTCCCCAGGTGGGGAATTTGATATTCTTTTGGTTATTATGTGGATCTCCACCCACCGTGACCATGCCCCATGAACACTTGAACATATTTGTTTGCCTTAGCAGTATTCCCAAGGTGAACCTCTTCCCATGCATCCCCCATCACTGACACCCCGCACAAATGATCCTCCCCTGCCACAGTTGTGACCCCTGTGTGATCCAAAACTTCTTCAAAAATAAAACTAACAGAATAATCAAATAAAATAAATAATAAATGGTAATTTTAAAAATAACAAAATGTAAAAATTGAAAAAATTTGAAATAATAAAAAATACTTTTCTTGACATTGTGTCTATCACTGTAAGATATGTTGTTGTCTTTTATTTACAGTGACATTTTTTCCATATATTCCCCCAGTGCCTTATTTTTTTTTCATTTTATCTTCAAAGAAGCTTTAGGCTACAGAGAAGTCACCTACAGAATATAGGGGATTCCCATATACCCAACATCTTCCCCCTTTTGCCTTTTCCCTTATTAATAAAATTTTAAATGCAGATGGCACATTTATTACAATTGATGTACATATATTGAAGCATTGGTTCTCACCGTGATGAATGATTTGCACTGTGGTTTGCATTTTGGACTGTGCACCTTTATAAATTTTGATGAAATTTAATATGGTCTGTATCCATTGTTGTAAGATCATACAGAACAAATCTATTGCTGTAAAAATGCCCTACGTTCCATTTACTCTATTCTTCCTTCGTGCGCCACTTGGGTACTATGGTAACCACTAAGTTTCACTTTTTGAAGAATAAGATTGATAGTTACTTGCAATAATATTGAGTGCTTGACATATTGGTCTGTTTTCACATTGCCTATGTTCTCAAGAGACTCTTGCCCCTTTATATGGGAACATAGCATTACTCCCCAGGATGGGAGTTTGATATTTTCTTGTTTATTGTGTGGGTCTCTACTCACTGATATAACACATGAAGAAAAGGTGAACACTACATATGCCATAGAAGCCTGCCTCAGGTGTGCCCTCTCCTGTATGGCCCCCATATCCCATACCCTATATCAGTAACCCTTTCCTGTCATACTTGCCTAAAGAACATTCTCAGCATTGTAGTTTTACCCACAGACCTGAAAATCCCCAGAGTTCACATGCTTCTTCCTTCAACTCTCTTCCCAGTTCCATGGATAGTCCAACTCAATGCTCCCTAAACTATCCCCTTCACAGATGAGCACTGCTGAACCCAGTAGCATTATTGCACCACTGTCATGCCCATCCACTGCACAACTACAACCTTCCGCCTTATCATAGACTTAACCCATATGGCCTTGGCTCACAACAACCTACTCCCTTTCTGTCTCCTGTAAACCTGTCTTCCAGACTCCATCTCTGTAAGTCTGCTCAAATTGCTTAATTCACTTCAGTGAGGTCATGAAATATTTGTCCTTCAGTGCCTGGCTTGCTTCACTAAACATAAGATCTTCAAGATTCCTCCATGTTATCCTGTCTGTTAATACTGCATTCCTTCTTACAGCTGAATAATATTGCATTGTATGTATATACCACAGTTTGCTTATCCATTCATCTGTTGATGGACATTTGGTTTGTTTCCGACTATTAGCAATAGCAAATAATGCTGCTATGAACATTGGTGTGCATATATCTGTTTGTATTCCTGCTTTCAATTCTTCTGGATAAATATCCAGCAGGGGGATTGCAGGATTATATGGCAGTTCTATAGTTAGCTTCCTGAAGAACCTCCAAATTGTTCTCCGTAATGGCTGCAACATTCAAAATTCCCACCAGCAGAGGATAAGTGCTCCCTTTCCTCTATACCCTCTCCAACACTTGTAGTACTCTCTTTTATCCATAGCCACCAGTTTAATGGCTGTAAGAAGATATTTCATTGTAATTTTGATTTGTAATTCCCTAATAGCTAGTGATGATGAGAAGCTATTCATGTGTTTTTTAGCCATTTGTAGTTCCTCTTTGGAGAAGTGTCTAATGAAATAACTTGCCCATTTTTAAAAAAATGGGTTGATTTTCTTTTTCCTTTTGAGATGTAGGATTTCTTTATATATGCTGGATATTAGACAATTATCAAATATATGGTTTCCAAATATTTTCTCCCATTGAGCTGACTGTTTTTCATTTCCTTGAAAAGCTTCTGGGAGTTGTAAAAGACAATTTTGAAGAGGTCCCATTGTCTATTTTTTCTTTCTTTGCGCATGATTTGGGTGTAAAACAAATGAAACCATTTCCTACTAGAAGATCTTTTAGATGCTTCCTACATTATCTACCAAGATCTTTATGGTCTTGGCTTTTATATTTAGATCTTTGAACAATCTTGAGTTAATTTTTGTATTAGGTATGAGATGGTGTTCTCTCATTCTTTTGGATATGGATATACAGTTATCTAAGCGCCATTTGATGAAGATGCCATTCTCTCCCAGTTGAGTGGGCTTGGTGGCCTTTTCCAGTATCATTTGAACATATATGCAAGGATCTATATCAAGACTCTCAGTTCTGTTCCACTGGTCAATTTGTTAGTCACCCAAAGAGGTATTGATGCAGAATACCAGAAACCTGTTGGTTTTCATAAAGGGTATTTATTTTGGGTAGAAGCTTACAGCTACCAGGCTACAAAACATAAGTTACTTCCCTTACCAAAATCTGTTGCCATGTGCTGAAGCAAGATGGCTGCTGATGTTCAGCCTTCCTCTTCCTCTTAAGAATCCATGGTAGGCTCTCTAGGGTTTGTCTCTCTCCCTGGGGCTCAATTCTCTCCAGGCTCAGTGGCTTTGTTCTCTTCACAAGGCCAGCTGTGAACTGTCAGGCAAATGGCTCATCTCTTTTCCCAGGGCCTTCTCTCCTTCCTCATGACCAAGCTCCTTTGTGTGCTTACTTCCTGAGGCTCCAGCTCAAAAATTCCAGCCTCCCTTCTCTGCAGTCCAGTTTTTCTGTGAGTCTCTGCCCACCAAGGGAGCAGGGACTCAACATCCTACTGACATGGCCTTTATTCATTGTTCATTATTTAGTCAAGTAAAAGTGAAACTTCTGAATCCAATATAATCTAATTTGTTCAGAGAAAAAGACCAGTTCACAAACATAATCCAATATCTATATTTGTAATTCATAAATAATGCCAAACTATTACAGTCAGTATGTCTATCCTTGTGCTAACACCATGTAGTTTTGATGACCCTGGTTTTATAGTATGTTTTCCACACTGATGGTATGATTCCTTTGATTTCATGTTTCTCTTTCAATATGCCTTTAGCTATTCTGGGCCCTTTGCACATCCAAATTAATTTGATAGTTAGGTTTTCCAATACAGGAAGAAATGGTGTGGTAATTTTTATTGGGATTGCATTAAATTGGTAAATCAGTTTCGGTAGGATAGTTATCTTATTGATGTTTAGTCTTCCTATCCATGAACAGGGAATATTCTTTCATTTGTTTAGATCTTCTTTAATTTCCTTTAACTGTATTGTGTGGTTTTCTGCATACAATATATTTTCATGATTAATTTATTCCTAAGTATTTGATTCTTGTAGTTGCAATTCATATGGATGTTTTTCTTGATTTTCTCCTCAGATTGCTCATTATTGGTGTACAGAAATGCTACTGATATTTGCACATTAATCCTATAACATGCCACTTTACTGAACTCATTCATAAGCTCAGGGCTTTCTATGAATACCATCATGTCATCTGAAAATAGTGAAATTTTTACTTCTTCCTTTCCAATTTGGATTCCTTTCATATACATATATGAACATAAGATCATATATATATCACTAAACGTAAGATCTTCAAGATTATTATATCTTCAAGATTATTATATCTTCCAGATATATATATTGCCTAAGTACTTCTAACACAATGTTAAATAAGAGCAGTGACAGTAGGCATCTTTGTCTTATTCAAGAGCTTAGAGATAAAACTTTTAGGATTTCACCATTAAATATAATATTAGCTGTGGATTTTTCATATATACCTTTTAACTTGTTGAGGATGTTTCCTTCTATTCCTATTTTTTGAAGGGTTTTTAACCATGAAAATGTGGTGTATTTTGTTGAATGCTTTTTCTGCATGTATAAAAATGATCATGTGACTTCTTTCAATCTGTTAATGTGATGTATTACATTGATTGATTTCTTATGTTGCACCATCCTTGCATACCAGGGATGAAACCAGTTGACCATGTTGTATAATTCATTTGATGTGTTGTTGAATAAGATTAGCAAGTACTTTTTTGAGGATTTTAGCATCTAGGTTCTTTAGAGAGATTTGTCTATAGTTTTCCTTTCTTGGGTCATCTTTGTGTGGCTTTAATATTATGGTGATATTGGCATCACAGAATAAGTTAAGCAATGCTTCCTCCACTTCTAATTTTTGGAAGCGTTTAAGCATGATTGGTGTTAATTCTTCCCAGAATATTTGTTAGAATTCATCTGTGAAGTCATTTGGTCCTCTACTTTTCTTTGTTGGGAGGTTTTTTATGACTAATTCAATCTTGTTACTTGTGATTGTTCTATTGAATGATCAATTTTGTCTTTCATCAATATAGGCTGCTTGTGTGTTTCTAGGAATGTTTCCACTTGCTCTAATTTATACATCCTGATGGCATATAATTTTTCAAAGTATCCTTTTATGATATTCATTATTTCTGTGGGGTCAGTGGTGATATCTCCTTCCTCATTTCTTATTTTATGTATTTGCATCTTCTCTCTTTTTCCTTTGTTAATCTAGCTAAAGATTTGTCAATTTTATTAATCTTTTCAGAGAACCAACTTTTGGTTTTGTGTATTTTTTCTAGCGCTTTCTTATTTTCAATTTCTTTTAGCTCTGCTCTAATCTTTGTTGTCTACTTCTTTCTAATTGATTTGGGATTTGTGGGTCTTTTCTAATTCCTCCAGGTGTGAAGTTATGTCTTTGATTTTAGCACTTTTTTTCTTTTTTAATACAGCCATTTATGGCTATGAGTTTCCCTCTTAGCATTGATTTTGCTGTATCCCATAGGTTTTGAAATATTTTCTTGTCATTTTCATTAATATCAAGGTAGTTACTGATTTCTGTTGCAATTTCCTCCTTGACCCAATGATTATCTAAGAGTGTGTTTAACGTCCATATTTTTGTCCCTAATATGGTCCTCTGTCCTTTACTGATTTCCAGCTTCATTCCATTGTCATCAGCAGAATTACTTCATATGATTTAAATCTTTCTGAATTCATTGAGTGTTGTTCTGTGCCCCAGAATGTGGTCTATCCTGGAGAATGATCCATGTGTACTTGAGAAGAATGTATATCCTTCTGTATTTAGGTATAATGTTTTGTATATGCCTAATAGCTCCAGATCCTCTAATGTATTATTCAAATCTTTGTTTCTTTATTGACTCTCTGTCAAAATGTTCTGTCTACTGGTGATAATGGTGTATTAAATTCCCACACTATAATTATAGAATCATCTATTTCTCCACTTAGTTTTTCCAATTTTTGCCTCATGTATTTTGAGGATCCCTGGTTAGGTATATAAATGTTTATGATTGTTCTTTCTCCTTGATAGATTACACTTTTTTAAATATATGGTAGCCTATTTGCCTTTTACAATAATTTTGCATTTAAAGTCTATTTTGTCTGATATTAGTATAGCTACTCTCACCCTTTTTTGGTTATTGTTTTTATGCAAAATTATTTTCCAAGCACTCACTTTCAGCTTCCTTGCATCCCGGGGTCTTAAGTGAGTTTCTTGTAGACAGCATATAGATATTTCACATTTCCTTATCCATTCTGCCAAATTGTGTCTTTTGATTGGAGAGTTTAATCCATTAACATTCAATGTTATTACTGTCAGGGTATTACTTACATTAACATATTTTCTTTAGGATTTGTATGCCATATGTTGTTTTTCTTTCTTTCTTTCTTTCTTTCTTTCTTTCTTTCTTTCTTTCTTTCTTTCTTTCTTTCTTTCTTTCTTTCTTTCTTTCTTTCTTTCTTTATATTCTAACACTGTCCTCCAACTCTCTTTCTCTTTTTTTTTCTTTTTTTCCTTTTAACCTGAAGAATTCCCTTTAGTATTTCTTGTGGGGCTGATTTCTTATTGATAAACTGTCCTAATTTCTGTTTATCTGAATATTTTGAGCTCTTCCTCATTTTTTTATGCCAGGTTTGCTGGACAGAGAATTCTTGACTGGAAATTTTTTTTTTTTTTTTTTT
>JAQZBX010062662.1:0-16847 GCA_029593785.1 Cabassous unicinctus
AAACATTATTTCAGGTATTATTTTATCAATTATAGTTAATTCCTTGTCTATAGATCTTTGCTCCTACCCACATCTTTATCACTTTTATTGACAAATATATTAAATGTAACTCTTTGTGGTTTTGATTTGCATTTTTCCAATAGCTTTTAGTTATGTTGAACATCTTTTCTTGTGCTTTTTCACCATTTATATGTTCTCTTTGGGAAACTATTCAAGTATTTTGCCTATTTTTTAGTTTGGTTGTTTGTCTTTTTATTGAGTTGTAGGATTTCTTTATACATTCTTGATATTAAAACCTTGTTTGATATGTGGTTTTCAAATATTTTCTCCCATTGGGTAGGTTGTCTTATCACTTATGTGACAAAGCCCTTTGATACACATGTTTTAATTTTGAGGATATCCCATTTCTATATTTTTTTTTCTTTCATTGCTTGTGCTTGGGTCAAAAGTCTAAGAAACCATTGCCTACCACAATGTATTAAAAATGCTTTCCTACATTTTTTTCTATGAATTTTATAGTCCTGATTCTTATATTTAGTTCCTTGATCCCATTTGAATTTTTATATATGATATGAGATAGGGGTACTCTTCCATTCTTTTGCATATGGATACCCAGTTCTCCCAACACCATATGTGGAAGATACTATTCTTTCCCAGTTGTGTGGACTTGGCAGCTTTGTTAAAAATCAATTTGCCTTATCTGAGATGGCCTACTTCTGAAACCTCAGTTTAATTCCATTGGAAAATATATCTATCCTTATGTTAGTACAATGCTATTGTTATCTTTATTTATTTATTTTTACCACTGTAGCTTTGTAATATTCTTTAAAATCAGAAAGTGAGACCTCCAAATTTGTTCTTCTTTTTCAAGAAGTTTTGGACTATTTGGAGACTCTTACCTTTCCAAATAAATTTGATAATCGGCATTTATGAATAGGCTTTTCTGTTGCAATTTGATGGACATTGCATTGGATCTGTAAATGTATTTGGGTAGAATTGACACCTTAATGATATTTAGTTTTCAAATCCATGAACATGGAATGGCCTTCCACTTATTTAGGTCTTCTTTGATTTCTATATTCTTTCACTGTATTGATATTTACTTAGGAAATAGAATTACTAAATACAAAGATAAGAACTTTTTTAAAAAAAATGCATTTCAATATAACTTTCCAAAATAGTTGTATTCTTACAATGTCACAAGTATTCTGTGAATATTTTACATTACATTCTTACTACCTTTTGATATTTTTGAAACACCAGTTTGACTCAGTTGGCAAATGAAAACTGATACTTTGACTTTTTTTTATTTTATATTTTCTTTCAAATTTATATCTCTTCTTGTGTGAATTATTTGTGTCCTTTGACCATTTAACTATTGAGGTTAGTTTTCTTATACACTTTAATATAGATATTAACACTGTGCCATTGAAACCTACCACAATCCATGTTTCTCTCTAACTGCTAATTTTCACTTCTTTTGCCACCCAAAGCCTGATACTAGAGCTGCTCTTTCACCTTGTTTTGCATGGTGATGTAATATAAGATTGTGCAAAAACCCATACTAGTGTCCATAGTTGACCTCCTAGTCTTCAGGAACAAAATTCATCTCCTTGGAACAAAAATTGAAACAAGAGAGGTGCCAGAAGCAAATTCAATATGAGAGGTCTTTCACCAAGAAAAATCCACCCGAAAGGCTTGCTTACAATATATGGGTAAATCTATGCCTAAGTAATTAAAACAATCTCACACCCAACCCCCATCCACATAAACTCTCCCTTGGCCCTCAAGTGGAGGAGACAGATTTATACCTTGATTACTGTCTCCTTGCTTGTTGACCTTGAAACAAAGCTTTTTCTATTCTCAAAATCCCAATGTCATATAATTGGCTCTTGTATATGTCAGGTAATGAGACCTAGTTTGGTAACAATATTTGGTGAAAATATTTCTTTTTTCTCAATTGTAGTTTTGTGTTGTACATATTTGTGATTTGAAATTTTTTTTACATATTTGAATATTTTGATTCTAATCTTTTCCATTCTATGTAGGTTACATCCAGGTGGGATTATTTTGCTTTTCTAATTTTCTTCTTTTTCCTTCTAAATAAATACTTAGCTTTGGGATTCCTTTGATATGTGGTGTAAGAAATATATTTGCTTAAAATAATATTGTAACAAACCACCATATCAGATTAAATGTCTAGTACTTGGGTTTTGATATATCATTATAAATAAAGGATAAATCAATGAGATTTAGTTAACACAAATCAAGAGGCTGAAAAACAGATGGCATGATCTTTGAGGAGTCTCTTTATTTCCACACTGTGTAGGATTGCCCTGATTCCTAACAGCAAACAAACTTGAAAGAGAAAACCTGTACTCCAAATACAGAAAAAAGTAGACAACTAAAGACAATGTTGAGATTTAATTGTATCCTTGGTTTAGCTGATCTGCTTTATCTCTTCTTTCCATGAGCTCCATCTTAAACATATACACTGTTCAAAGGTTTTGTTAACAGATGGTTAATGCAATTAGTGTAAACTAAGAATATTTCTTTCTTTCTTTTTTTTATGTTTTGCATGATGCCCCCCCCCTTTTTTATTGTGGGTAAAAATCAAATTTTTTCACAAGAATATTTATTTCTTAATGTAATACTTAAACCCTTATATTATTGCATCAATTCCTGAAGACACTATTTTAATTTAATTTTTTAACCAGTAAAATATGAAAGTGTTGTTTCTGATTAGAAATGTGAGTATATTTATTTATAGTTCTAACCTAGTAAGTATACAATCCAGAAATTCTAACAAAAAGTTTTGCCTTACTTGGTTGCTACATTCTAAACAGAGCAAAGACTTCTTTGATTTTTTAAGCCATTCTTTTAAATACATCAAACATTTATTAGGCAATTGCTTTACTCCAGATACTGTGTTAAATTCTAGGAATAAAAAGATTAATAAGAAAAATTTTAAATCTTAAAGTCTACTTGTAGACAGGCACATAAATAGATAACTGCAATGTAATTTGATAAGTCCTGAGCTTTAGATAACTTTTGTGCTTGTGTCAGGATTTTATGGGATGCCCACAGTTTACCCCTAGTAAGACTGTTATCCCTTCTTTTATACTGCCCACAGTCAGAGTAGATGCTCCAGAGTTTGGTGCCTTGCCAGTGGGCCCTACTTTGGAGTTTGTGCTCTTGAGAGTGACAGAGTTGGACTCAACTATATCTTCCTTGCACATGGTTCATCTGTCATTCTATTCATACCTATACTTGGTGCTGTAGTTTGTAGGTGTATGTCCAGAGACTTGATTCTTTGGGATTTCCATGTGCCAGGTGGGCCTGGAACCCTGTTGGAGCAGCAACTCTTACTCTATGGCTCACTGGACTCACCCAGGACAGCTGGGGGGGAGATGATGATGGACAACGGTCATCCCAGGGAATGGAGAGAGTCTGCAGCTGCAGGCAGGATAATCCCATCCACCTTCCTCATAAGTATAAGACCCCTCTCAATTGGAGGTGGAGTGGACATCACCATCCCAGACTCCTCAGGATGGGGGGAAGACCTATGGACCAGAATGGACTTACTTTTATTCTACTATAGACATATTGTGATTCAAGCAATGGAAGAAATTACAACAATGATGTGGAGCCAGTGGCCACTGGAGGCTCTGGGGGCAGGGAGAGGGAAAAGCAGTTGTAATATAGGGGCTTTTTCAGGACTTGGGAATTGTCCTGAGTGACATTGCAATAACAGATATAGGCCATTTTACATCATCATATAACATGCATAACTGTGTGGGAGAGAGTGTGGCCTACAATGTGAACTATGGTCGATGCTTAATGGCAAAGCCCTGGGATGCATTTATCAATTGCAATTAATGTGCCACACTAATGAAAAATGTTTATGTGGGAAGTTGTGGGAGGTGTGGGAGGTGGGCATATTGGACTCCCTATATTTTTTGTGTAACATTTATGTAAATTAAGTATCTTTAAAAAAAATTAAAATTAAAAAGAAAACCTTAATCATTCTGGGTTCAAGGTAAAATGGATAGCAGACAATAAAAGGAATCCTATTGATAGATTGTCTTCTAAACATTTTTCCAAATTTTAACCAGATTTTTTCCAATAATTGGCATTTAGTGTTATTGTCTTTAACTATAGAAAAAAAAACGGATATGTTGGCAAACATATTTAAAAGCTTGTATTATTCCAGTTTGGGTACCAAGACACAAACACTCCCTTCTTATTCACTTATAGTCAAAAACTCTTAATTACCTATACACATGTATATTTAGAAATAACATTTTAAAATGTGCATATTTTATGCCACACATATTATTATGATATGTGTTAATGTTTTCTAAATATAAACCCAAGACCTATATATAATTACTTTGCAGAATTTGCAAAAAGTTACATGTTGGAGGTAAATAATAACCTTATTCTAAAGTATACTGATTAAATATCATGAAACATGTGGGAAAATAGATAACCTATTTTGAAGTAAAAAGCTTAGAAATAAGAAAAAAAAAAGGACTCCAGAACCACACAGGCTGCCTTCCAGCAATCTCAACCACCCAGTCCTTCCAAATGCTTCACAACCACATACTTCTTGAGAACCCTATTCCAAGAAGAAAACTATACTTAGAATTATTTTTAAAACTTTCCCTAAGAGACCACTATGATTAATCTAGCATGTCTCAAACTCTTGTTTTGTCAGCCACTACCAGAAATCCATGCCTCCCAGGTCATCGTTGGACTCTTTAGCCATGCATTTCTGTTGATTCATTTATCTGATTAATTCTCCCATTTCTTCCAAAACTGCAATTTATTCCAAAGGAAGGAACTTAAGGCTTGAATAGCAAAATTTCTTTTACTTTCAAGCTCTTCTTTGAACAACCTTCTAGCCCTAAGACCTGGAGCTTCCCCCTGTATCCTGAAGACCTGGAGCTGCTTCAAGTGGGGGCTGTTTTTGTTACTATACCACACATTTCCAAGGACTAGAGGTTGAAATAGGTATCCCTCTTTTTTCTCACTGTTCTTTCTCTTTTTGAAACCCGAGGGCCTTAATGCCTATAGAAGATTATTCTCATCTCCCATCCTGCCAGTCATTCAACTTCATGAATGGAATGTTTTAGCAACTGACCAACTGAATTTCCTGTCATTGTTTTTGGAGACTTTAACAACTATGTAGACAAGAGCTTCTCAAATTTGGTTATACAGTTGAATCACCTAGGAATATTTTTAAAAATTACTTGTCATCAGCCTATCTTCAACCTCTGGAAATTTAATTAGTCAAGGTAGGATTCAGACATTCAGTATTAAAAAAAAACAAAACTCCACAATTTATCTGATTGTGCAGGAAAGTTTCAGAATGACAGACTTAGAATATCCAATACACAGCAAGTCTACTCATATTCTTTACCTCTTCACTTGAATATCTCTCCCCTCACTTCCCCCAGTCATACCCTAGATCTTGTCACTATTAGTAACCTCCAAATTCTTGCCTTTCATCATCCCACTTTCTTTTAGCCACAATATCTCTACCTGATTCCTCACTCAAGTATGCCACCATTCCAATTATCCATAAAGCCACCTATGACTTTTTCCTTATCCATTTTTCCCCTCTTTTCCTTACTTCTTTCTTTACCCAGCTTAGATTATGTTTTGTTACCATAACTCCCTTGCATATGCCATCAATTCTTTTGCATCTCTATCCCTCCATTGTACTTGCTTGCCGATACCAAAATCCCAGTTATATTAAACTCTGCCTAATCCATATCTAAATTCAAATAACTAAATGGTTAGGGAAAAAGCACATTCACTTTTAATGAAAGTTCACCAATCTCAAGGAAGTCATCAGTACTGTGAAACAATACTGGTACAGTTCTCAAGTCAGTTCTTTTTTCATTTTCCCAGATCGTCCTTTAAATATTTTCTCTTTCCAACCTTCAAATACTCCCTCCTAGACCTCATACTCAGCTGATGACTATGATTTATATTCCAATAAGAAAACAGAAGCAAGCAGAAGACAAGTGTCTCCTTTTCCCTTTAACAAATCAACCAAATTATCTACTCTGAACCCACATGCTCTGTCTTCCTTCTGGATATAAGAGATGTGTTGCTTTGACTCCTCCCTAAGAATAAACCATGCACTCAGGACCCCATCAATTTTGCCTATGAAAGAGCTCTGCTCCTGCAATTAACAGCATAATTATGAATTTTGCATTCCTGTAGTTTCTACAATTAGGAATTTGCCTTTCTGTCCTGTACATTATCTTTTCCCTTTACCATAATTTTCCTACAAGCATACAAATATACTTCTCATTTCAATAAAGCAAAAATGAAAGTTTTCTAGACTTCTTTTGGTATTTTAAATACAGACACATTTCTGTATTCCTCTAAAGAGCAAGATATCTTGAGTTTTCTGTACTTACAGTCCCACTTTCTCACTTCTAATTAACTCACTCCAATAGGGATTTCTCCCCAACATTTCCTGAAACTGCACCTGTCAAAATCATCAGCAATCTCCATATTGCTAAAAGCAGTGACTAATTCTCAATCTTTATTTCATACAACACCCAAGTAGCATTTGGCACAATCATCCTACTTACTAAAGCACTTTCTTCTTAGGCCTCCTAGATACCACTTTTCCCTGGTTTTCCTCCCATCTCTTCCACTTTTGCCTCCTACCTTCCACAGAATGCCCTTACTTCTCTAGAGAGCTCCCATCGCCCTCACCACCTAGGTCATCTCAACCAGTCATGTGGCTTTAAATATTATATTCCTGTTGATGATAACATACTCCATTCTGTCCCTTAAAAACCAACTGCCTATTGCAAATTTCCTCTTTTTTATTAGAGAAATTGTGAGTTTACAAAATAATCATGCATAAATAAAGGTTTCACAGCATCACCCCACTGTAATCACTTGCAATGGTGTGGAGCATTTTTTTTAACTGTTGATGATATCAGTTTTTTAAAAAATAATTGTATTGTTTTAATAGTACTCACTTTTGATACAGTTGATGAAAGATTATTAAAATAGTTCTATCATCCAGTATTTACATTAGGTGTATTTTCCCATATGTCACTGAGGCAGTTTGATATTATTTATGAATTCCAAAAAAGGATATGGATTATGTTTGGAAACTGGTTTGTTTTTCTGGGCATGATACTCTTTGATTGCATTAGATTCATATGAGACATCTGATTAAATTAAGGTAAGATTAGGGATTTGATTCAACCATGTCTTTATAGTGTCTCAGCTTGAGTCCCAGCCCCTTGGGTTGATAAAAGAGACTCTCACATGGAAGCAGACACAGAAAAGAAAAATATAGGGGCAATAAACAGAGGATATTGCAAACCCAAGAAGAGACATGAGCTTGATAGTTTAAGACTGACCTTGTGAAGACAGCAGAGCAGATGAGTCCAGAAAGAAAGGAGCTCCAGATGAAAAAAATGAACCATTTGCCAGACTACAGCTGAGATCAGAAGAAGCTGGGACCACAGAGCTTTAAGAGGAAATAGGAAGGCTGAAACCTCAAGGATGTTGCCCACAATCTTGCATCAACATGTGGCAACAGACTTTGGGTGAGAAAGTACCTCTTATGGTACCTTGAGCTGGAACCTTTAGGACCTTGTACTTGTAAGAGTTCCCCCAAATAAATACCCTTTATGAAAGCCAACAGATTTCTAGTACTTTATATCTGTACCCCTTTGTCTTACTAATACAGTCACCTTGGATTAGTATCATGCATTTGTTGTAATTCATGAAAAGCATTCATAAACTTGTATTATTAACTATAGACCAATGTGTACAATATGGTTCACTGTGTTGTATAGTTCTATCTTTTATCTTTTAATTTTTAGTCTCATAATATATACACCTTAAAGTTTCCCCCTTTAACCACATTCCCCTATATAGCCCAGTGCTATTTATTATACTAAGAATAATGTGATACCATCACCACCTTGCATTTTCAAACATTTACCATCAGACTAAATAGAAATTCTGTCCAAATTAAGTGCAAAGTGCCCATTCTGAAACCCCTAGTAACCTGTATTCTATATTCTAAGTATACACATTTGCTTATTATAATTAGTTCATAAGAGTGACAGCATAGAATATTAGTCCTTTTGTAACTGGCTTTTTTCACTCAGAATAATGTCCTCAAGGTTATTCCATGTTGATATGTGCATCAGAACTTCATTACTCTTTACAGCTGAGTAATGTTTCACCATATGTATATACCACAATTTGTCTATCCATTCATTTGTTGATGGACATGAGTTGTTTCCATTCTTTGGCAATTGTGAATAATGCTGCTATGAACATTGATGTGCAAATATCTGTTCAGTCTCTGTTTTCAACTACTGTGGGTATATACCTATTTCTGGGATTTCTGGATTATATGGTAATTCTATACTTAGTTTCCTGAGAAAATGCCAAATTGTCTAAAATAGCATCTGCACCATTGCACATTCCCACCAGTGAATGAGTTTTCCTATTTCTCCAAATCCTTTCTAATGCTTTACATTTTCTGTTGTTTTTTTTAAATAGTAGACATTTTAGTGGGTGTGAAGTGGGGTCTTATTGTAGTTTTCATAGGCATTTCCCTAATTTTTAATGATATTGAGCATCTTTTCATGTGATTTTGACCAATTGTCTATCTCTTTGGAGAAATGTCAATTCAAATATTTTGCCCATTTTTAATGGGCTTATTTGTTAGTTTTGTTATTGAGTTGTAAGATTTCCTTCAAAATTCTGAATATTAAACCTTTTTCTCATGTATGTTTTTCAACTATTTTCTCCCATTGTATAGGTTGTCTTTTCATTTTCATGATAAAGTCCTTTGATTCCCAAAAGTTTTTAAATTTAGATGAGATGGAACTTATCAATTCTTTTCATTTCTTGCTTGTGTTTTGGGTGAAAAATCTAAGATACCATTGCCTGTCACAAAATACTTAAGATTTTTCCCTATATATTCCTGTATGAGTTTTATAGCTCTGGTTTTTATATTACATCTGTGATCCATTTTGAGTTAAATTATGTATATGGTATTACATAGGGGTCTCCCTTCAATCTTTTGTATATAGATATAATTTCCCAACTCCAGTTTTGAAGATAAATTATTTCCCAATTGGGTGGACTTAGAAGGCTTGTCAAAAATCAATTGGTCATAGATGAGTGTGTATATTTCTGAACTGCCAGTTTGATTATATTGTTCTAAGTGTTTATCTATTTGCCAGTACCTTGCTGTTGTGCCTGCTGTTTTGTAATAGTTTTAATGTTAGGATGCATGAGTCCTCCAACTTCTTTCTCCCTTTAAAAGAAGTTTTTTTTTTTTCTAATTGTGGCCCATAATCCTTCCAAATAAGTTTGATAGCTGTCTTTTCCATTTCTGCAAAGAAGGTTGTTGAAATTTTAGTTGGGGCTGCACTCAATCTGTAAATACTTTGGGTTGAATTGATATCTTAAGTTTTAATCTCCCAGTCTATAGGCAAGGACTGCCCTTGCATTTATTTAGGTGTACTTTGATCACTTTTAGAAGTTATGTACTTTTCTGTGGAGGTGATGTCATCAGCATGGTGATGTTAGACACTTCCTGGAACAATATCTCCTCATAAACAACTAAGAAAAGTACAAATTCCACTTGCTTGGAACTCAAGAGGATAGAGACTGGAGAAAAATTTTGTTATCTTGTATTTCAATACCCTTAGGAACTCTCAAAGAAGCTATTTAAGCAGTTAAAGATCTTAAAAATTGTTGCAGATTAGAAGATCATTATACATAAATCATTGGTATAGTGTACAATGCAAAATCAAGAAAAAATTTTATATTTTCTATAAAAATATTAAAATATTTAGGAGTAAATTTAACAAAGGAAATGCAAAATATATACACAAAAACTACAAGACAGTGGTGAAAGCAGATAAAGAATTTATAAATACTTGGAAAAATACCTCATGTTCAGAAGACAACATTTTAAAAATGATAATACACCCCAAAATCTTTATTTACAAATTTTTAGAAATTGATAGGCTAGTTCTACAAATTATATGGAATTGCAAAGGACCCAGAAGAGCCAAAACAATAATGAAAAAGAAGTAAAAGTAGAGGAACTCACACTTCCTGATTTCAAATACTAATATAATGCAAAAGTAATCAAGCAAACATAGTATTACCACAAGTATAGACATTATAGACATGAAATAGAATTGAGAATACAGAAATAAAGTAATTCATCTATAAACTCCTTGACAAGAGCAAGAAGATCATTTCATGGCATAAATAATAAACTTTGAAACAAATGATGCTTGGATAATGGGATATCCACTTGCAAAATCAAAATCAATGTGTGCCCCTATCTCCCACAACATTCAAAAATAGACTGAAAATGAACCAACTATCTAAATGAATGGGCTAAAGTGATAAAAATTCTTATAGTAAAATATATGGGTAACTCTTCAGTGTGTTAGATTTGGCATAGGAATTTTAGATTTTACCCCAATAACTCCAAGACCAAATAAAAATGTAGATAATGTGTGCTTCATAAAAATTAATAAACTTTTTTTAAAGGATACCAAGAAGAAAGTGTACCAATGAACCTCGGGATGTGAGGAGGCATTTGCAAGTCATATATATTATAATGGACTTGTAACTAGCATATTTTAAAAACACTTGCATCTAAATCACACAAAAGAAAACTATCTAAGTTTTGAATAAGCATGATATCCATAGGGGTGACATCAGCAAGATGTTGGAATAAGATGTGCCAGAGACCATCCTCCTTAGAAAAAATGGAAATTAAGAAAAATCATTTTTCACAAAATTCTGAAAGATGATTGAGGCTAGAGAACAACTCAATGAATGCCAAATCAGACAAATACACTTATAAATGTTTAGAGAGCCTGGGGCCATATTTATAGGTCTCGTCTATCCCCTATACTCAGCTCTATACTGTAGTTTGTGTGACCAATGGAGGTAGCGCAGTGGTCTGTGGGTCTCTGAGACCTGATCTATGCACAGCAGTAGCTCGACAGTCCACATGCATTTTAATGTGGACCTTGGGTCTTGAATACTATACCTAAATGAAAGGAAATATTCACTAAAACCCTAGATAACAGGGGATATTTTATTTTCAGACTTAGAACCTTCAATAAAATCTAAAGTTAAGATTTCAACATAAGGTCACAATACTTATACAGAAACAAAAAGAGATAACCCATACAAAGGATTAAAATAAAACAACAGAGAAAGCACAAACATTGGAACAACAAATCAAAAACATTAAGTCAGCTCTCTGAAATAAATTCAATAAAGTAAAGAAAGGATAAGCATAGAACAAAATGCATGAAAAACAATGATGCATGAATGAAAGGAAGAATTGAAAATACATAAAAGAGCCAAACAGAACTTTGGGGAAAGAAAAACAAAATAACAGTTATTAAAAATTTATATGCATCCAGTATATTTAATTGAGAAATGTATATATTTACTCATCTGTGTTTACTTTTTAGTTTTTAATTGTTTATATTTTCAATTATTAAATGAACAAAATAAAGTCAGAGAATACATTAAAGTTATTCAACAGCAGATTTAAAGAGACAGAAGAAAGAATCAGCAAACTGGAACACGGGATTATTGACATCAATTCAGTCTGATGAGCAGAAATAAAAATAAGGAAAAAACTAAGCAGATCATAAGGGAACTTTGGAAACCATGAAACATTACAAAATGTGAATTATAGGAATTCCTGGAGGATAAAAAGAAATAGGATGTCATAGAAAGAATTTTGAAGAAATAATGGCCAAATATTTCCCATATTTGATGAATGACAAATATATACATCCAAGAAACTCAATAAGCTCCAAATAAATTATAAACAAATAAATTCAATTACAGTGAGACCATACAATTATCAAAATGTCAAATATCAAAGGCAAAGAGAGAATTCTTAATGCATCAAGAAAGAAACCAATTGCCACATAAAAGGGATCCTCAAAAAGATTAAGTACTGATTTCTCAGCAGAAACCATAGAGGCAGAAATGCCAATGGTTAACATATTTTAAGTACTGAATGAGGAACTTTCCAAGTGAAGAATTCTCTATCTGGCAAAAAAAAAAATCCTTCACAAATAAGGAATAGTGGAAGACATTCCCAGATAAATGAAAACTGAGAGTTCGTCATCACTACACACCCCTACAAGAAGGAAAAACAAGGGAAAATCTTGAGGTTTTGAGATAATGTGATGGAAGGGTGTTGGAGAAAAAGGCCAATTATACACAAAAAGCATTGCAATGAAGGAAAGGGGGGAGAGAATTATAAGAAATACAAAGAAAAAAGTATAGAATGACTGAAGTAACTCCTGCCTCATCAGTAATTACTTTGGATATAAATTACTAAACTTTCCAATTAAAGGTTGCAGATTAGGGGAGCAGTTGTAGCTCAGGTGTTTGAGCACCTGCTTACCATTTATAAGGTCTGGGGTTCAATCCCCAGTACTTCCTAAAAGCAAATGAAAAAATGAAAAAATGAACTCTTTTTGGGGAGTGGATGCAGCTCAGTGGTTGAGTCACTGTTTCCCATGTGCAGGTTCCTGAGTTCAATACCTGGTACCTCCTAAAAAATGTTACAGCTTGGCAAAAGGATTCCAAAAGCATTTTCCAGCTATATGTCATTTACTATAGACAAATCTAAATCAAAGAAAAAAGAGGTTGAAAGTGAAAGGATGGAAAAATATTCCATACATATGTTTATCAAAAGACAATGAGGTCGATAAACTAGTATTGGACAAAGGACTTTCAGTCAAAATCTGTTTCAAGAGACGCAAGGACAAAATATATTTAAAAAGTGTCAAGACACCAAGGATTTATAACATTTAAAAGCACATATGGAGACTTCTGGGAAAATGTTGAGGTAGGTAGGCAGAGCCTGACTCTTTCACAAAAAGGAGTGGAGAAAGTGCACGGACCTGTCCAAGGGAGCTGCTTTGGCTGAATATAGAAAGGGAAAGTCCAGGAGGGAACTGGACAGATAAAGAAGCCCAAGGGAAACTGGGAGTTGCTCATCCCTGTGGCTGCAAACTGCACCTGTACCTTGTCCTCAGGGCAAGAGAGCTTGGTGGAATTCCTGGCTAGCTGCTGCCAACAGAGTGGGAGGGAGCATCCTCCAGGAAGAAGAGGGATCTGTCTGAGAGTGGAGAGTGGTTTTCTTTATGGTGAGTTTGGTCAGCTGAACCCCCTTTGAATTTCCTAAGACATCCTGTCCTGATGGGGAGAGGGAAGGGGTGATCTGCTCAGGCATGCTATCACACCCAGCCATCCAGGGAGAGAGAGGAGCTAGATTAGAGAAGGCGTGGTGACAGCAGGGCTCCAGCAAACTGCTAGTAATCTAACCTGCCTGAGGGAAAGGGGGTGGATAAAGCCTGATAAATTTTTGAAACCCTAAACCATCTGTAGAGCCAGCTTAGCTCAGTGGAAGAATTCATGCCTTGCATATAAAAGATTGTTGGTCTGATTCCCAGGTCTCCTTAGAAAAGTGACCCTTGAGGGATTCACTGGGTTATCAGGTACCCAGCTGATACATTATGTCATTGAATATATAGACATTTTAATTTTGTTTTGTTTTAGGTTTTCTTGAATCTGTTATTTTTTATTTTTTAAAGGTTCCTTTTTTACCTTTTCCCCTAATTTTATTCATTAAAACCATTACATCACCTGTAGAGGGCAGGCTCAAGGGTGATTGATAGATGAACACCTGCAGCCTGAGAAGCTCCTTAGGGGCCTATGAGGGAAAGCTGATTTCCTGGGTTGTTTTTTGTTTTTGTTGTTGTTTCTTGTTTGTTGTGTTTCTCCTTTCTTTGTTTCCATTTTTCTTTTACTTATTTTTTCTATCTATTTTATTTCTTTTCTTTCCTCCATTTTCCTATCTTCTGTTTTCTGTTTTTTTGGTTTTTTGTTTTGTTTTGTTTTGTTTTTTGTCATTCCACCTCTTTTTGTTTGGCTTTCAATTTTAATTTTTTTGTATTTCTCTCTCTCTTTTCTTTTTTCTTTCTTTATCTTTTTTTTTCTTTTCCATTCTCTTCAGTATCCTAGACTTTTATTTCATTCTATGTACTTGTCTCTATTTTGTTTCTAGTTTTTTTTTTCAACTTTTTAATTCTTATTCCTTTATACTTCTTATGATTTTATAATCATTTTGACTATTTACTTTCTTAGGTCTTATATGGTTCCTCTTTTACCTTTATTATTACTATTATTCTTTAAATCTTCATATCTCTTTCCTTTTCTCTGGTCCTAATTTTTATTTTCAAGGGAACACAGACAACAGCAAGGAAATAGAAGAAGAGGAACCAAGTATCAAAGAGAAAACTTACCACATGCAACCACACAAAAAATACAAAATAAAATACTACAGTAGAAAGAGGAGCTAACCAACTGAAAAAGCCCATCAAGATAAACAGATGCCAAAACACCAACAAAAATGTACAGGACACAATAAGAAACAGGAAGACATAGGACAGTCTAATGAATAAAAAATAGGAGGAAATAATGAATATTGAAACAACTAATCAGCGATGTCCAAACAAATATAAGTGAACTTTATGAAGTGAAGGAAGAAATTAAGGATATTAAGAAGACACTGGACAACATAATGAAGAAGTTGTAAATATACATAAAAATATAATGGATATTATGGTGATGAATGGCACAATACAGGAAATAAAAACTACATTGCAAGCAAATAACAGCAGATTTGAACAGGCAGAAGAAACAGTCAGTGACATGGAAGACAGTACATCCGAAATCAGATAGAAGAAAAGATAGATACTAAGACAGAAAAAACACAGCAATGATTATGGATTTGAATGACAGCATGAAACACAAACATAGTCCTTATAGACATCTCAGAGGGTTAAGAGAAGGGAAAGGGGGCAGAAGGCGTGTTCTAGGAAATAATGGCTGAAAATTTCCCAACTTTTCTGAGGGACAAAAATGTACATGTCCAGGAAGTATTGCACATCCCAATCAGTATAAATCCTAACAAGCCAACCCCAAGATATATACTTGTGAAATTTTCCAAGGTCCAAGACAATGAGAGAATACTGAAAGCAGCAAGAGAAAAGAGAACCATCACCTAAAAAGAAGCTCAATAAGACTACATGCTGATTTTTCATCTAAAACCATGGAGGCAAGAAGGCAGTGGTGTGATAGAGTTAAGGTGATAAAAGAAAAAGATGCTCCAGCCAAGATTCTCTAACCATCAAACCTGGCATTCAAAAATGAGAGAGAGTTCAAAATATTTACAAATAAACAGAAATTAAAAGAGTTTGTCAACAAGAAACCTGCCCTTCAAGAAATACTAGAGGATATTCTGCAGGTTGAAAAGAAAAAACAGGATAGAGAGCATTGGATGTGAGAATAACAATAATTAAAAGATAATAGGAGAAATAAAAACAACATGTGGTATAAATAAAACTAAAGAAAATATGGCAAGTGTGATTCCTTGACAGTAATAACATTAAAGGTGAATGGATTAAACACTCCAATCAAGAGACACAGATTGGCAAAATGGAAAAAGAAATATGACCTATCTATATGCTGTCTACAAGAGATTCACCTTAGACCCAGGGATGCAAGGAAGCTGGAAGTGAATGGTTGGAAAACAATTTTATATGCAAACAATAATAAAAAAAGAGTGGAAGTAGCTATACTAACATTGGACAAATAAATTTAAAGGTAAAACTATTGTAAAAGAAAAAGAAGGCCAATATATATTAATAAAAGGGGTAATCTATCAAGAAGAAAGAGCAATCATAAACAATTATGCACCTAACCAGGGTACCTCAAAATACCTGAGACAAACATTGGAAGAATTAAGTGGAGAAATAGATGTCTCTACAATAATATTGGGAGACTTTAATACACCATTTTCACCATTAGATAGAACATCTCAACAAAGAATCAATAAAGAAACAAAGACCTTGATTAATACATTAGAGGATTTGGACCTAACAGACATATACAGAACATTACATTCAAGTTCAATTATAGTGGGGAAATTCAATACACCACTATTATCATTAAACAGAGCATCACAACAGAGAATCAATAAAGAAAGAAAGACATTGAATAATACATTAGGGGATCTGGACCTAATAAACATATACAGAACATTTCACACAAATACAGGGGATATACATATCTTCTCAAGTGCATATGGATCATTCTCTAGGATAGACAACATGCTAGGACACAGAACAACTCTCAATGAATTCAGAAAGATGGAAATTATACAAACTAATTTCTCTGACCACAAAGACGTGAAGCTGGAAATCAGTAAGGGGCAGAGAAACAGATTAGGCACAAAGATATGGAAATAAAATAACACACTCTTAGAAAAACAGTGGGTGAAGGAGGAAACATCAAAAGAAATCAGCAACTACCTCAAAATGAATGAAAATGACAATGCAACATATCAAAACCTATGGGTTGCAGCAAAAGCTGTACTGAGAGGGAAATTCATAGACATAAATGTATATATCAAAAAAGAAGAAAGGGATAAAATCGAAGACCTAACTGCACACTTGGAGGAATTAGAAAATGAATAACAAACTGACCATAAAGGAAGTAAAAAGAAGGAGCCACTGGACATTTTTGGGGCAGGGAGAGGAGGGGCAGTTGAAATACTCGGGCTTTTTTGGGACTTTGGGGGTTGTCCTGAGTGGTGAAGCAGCGACGAATGTAGGCCATTTTCCATCAGAATATACCATGCAGAACTGGGTGGGAAAGAGTGTGGTCTGTGATATGAACTGTAGTCTATGCTCGGTGGCAAGGCCCCA
>JAQZBX010062663.1:0-16845 GCA_029593785.1 Cabassous unicinctus
TCCTTACCTCTCCTTGCATACCTGTCTTTAACCCTGCTCCTTGCCCCAGGCCCCAGTCATGACCCTCATTTCTTCCTCCTCTATCTGTTTCTCCCAAGAATCTCCCCTGTGGCCCAAGGAGAACCTTGACCCTGTTGTGGTTCAAGAAGGCGCCCCCTTGACACTCCAGTGCAACCCCCCACCTGGACTTCCCTCCCCCGTCATCTTCTGGATGAGCAGCTGTAAGTCTTGGGGGGGTCTGGCTGATGTGTTTTACTTATATTTTAATCTTAGGGAGTGGGGTGAGTTGGATTTAGTGGAAGGGGCTTGCTCCAGTCAAGAAGACCTTGTCTTGAGATGTAGATGCAAGGTGGTCAGGGGCTGAGCACACAGGCTCTGCAGTGGCTCCTTTCCTGGCTCGGTTGCTATTAGCTGGTTTTTTAGTTGCCACTCCTTAAAGCACAAGGTTAATGATGCCAACCCTTCAACGATGGACTAGTCAGGTCTTAAATCATTTATCAAAAATTTTCTGTGGACCTACTGTGTGCCAGGCTCTGTCCTTGGTACTAGGGAAAGAGATAGGAAAGGCAATGCCTGCCTTCAGACAGCCTACAGCCTAGTAGAGGTGAGAGGTTCCCAGCTGCAGTGCCTGGGAAAAGACAGACACTGTAGGTCACATTCTCAGTCACTCCTAGGCTGCCATTAGTTCCAGGAGGCACATTCTTTTCATAGTTTAACATCTCTGAAACCGGAAGGCATCTTAAAATGGATGCTATGCATCATTGACTGGTATGCATCATATAACCAACAGTGCTTTTTTCTTAAAAAACACTCAAAGACGTATCTTAAAATTGATGACATCTTAGATTTTGAAGAAATGACACAAGACCAAGTTCAATTTCATTTAATTCAGCAAATTTTTGAGTGTTTACTCTGTGCCAGGTCCTCAGCTTGGTGTTGGGGGACAAAGATGAGAGAGTCCTGGTCCCTGCCCTCAGACAGCTCCCTCTGCTAACATGAGAATTTGAACCCCTGATCTGGGGAGCATCTGAGGGATGGTGTTCCCTCTCCTGGCCTCGGGGTCAGGCAGATCTTTTGTGGCACAAACGGGAGATAGAAGAGTGTGGTGGTAGACATGGATGTGGTGGGCTGACAGGTCTGAATCCAAACCCTGCTCTCCCCTCACTGCCTTTGTGATCCAGGACACATTAAATCCTCTGCTACCATATCTGTAAAATGGGAATAAGCCCTACCTCAGAGTTTTGATGATTAGAGAAAATGACGTCAAGCTCCTGGTCCCCACCTGACCCTCTGTCTCCTCCAGAGCTCTCTTGAGCATTATTATTGTTGTCATTACTACTCACCTCTCATCGTACCTCTGCTTCCTTATAGCCATGGAGCCCATCACCCAAGACAAGCGTGTCTCCCAGGGCCATAATGGAGACCTGTATTTCTCTAACGTGATACTGCAGGACATGCAGACGGACTACAGCTGCAACGCCCGCTTCCACTTCACCCACACCATCCAGCAGAAAAACCCCTTCACCCTCAAGGTCCTCACCAGTAAGTGCAGGCCTCTGCCTGGGGCTGGGGGCCAGGGGCCAGGGGAGGCGGCCCTCCGAGCCCCAGAGCCCCGGGCATCAGGTCTAACCTAGAAATCCTTCCAGCTCATTATGTCTCAGCCACGTCAGCTGCTCTTAAACAGCTCTTGATTCTGAAGACTTGGGTTACACTTGGTCTTATCCTGAGCAAGTGGTTCACACACTTTCGTGGAATCAGAATTGCCTGGGGAATGCCTCAAACACACCAAGGTCCGGCCATGTCCTAGGTCACAGCCCTGGGATTCTGTGCTCCTTGTTTGCTCTCTAGGTGATTCAGACACACACCAGAGTTTGCGAGCCACTGCTTTATGTGGCCATCTGGATGCCACTCATGCACTCAGCTTGATTGTTTCTTTTATTTTTTAGTTACCTTTATTTCTAGAAGAAAGCCATAGCAAGCACAGAATATCTAAAATTTAGTGGGTACAACGTAACTTTTGTTTGATTCGGTAAAATGTATATGCTGAGCCCTAGGGAATCACTCTTTTTGTGATTTGCAGATTTATCTTTTAGTTTTACTTGCTTTGGTTTTTATTCCCTGGTTCTGTTTGGCTGGCAAAAGCAAATCAACATTTCCTGACCCATTATGTTTTTGGTGGCCCTCCGCAGAGGAGAGAGAAGCTGGTCACTTCAGAAACACACGTCTTGTGGGGACGAGCTGGCCTGGAGCTTTTGCTGCAAAGTCCTCAGCTTGCTCAGGACCTTGAAGGCTGTCTGTGTCGGTTTACCCATGGCTTTCTAACATGCTTCCACAGAGGAGCTCCCAAAAAGACTGTCAACTTCTCTGCCTGCCTCTGTGAATGTTGGTTTCAACACTGCAGGCAGTGGGGACTAGGGGGAGGCCAGGCAAAGGGCACCACATGGTAGGTGGCAGCTTCCACAGGTGGCAGGAAAGAGGCTGAGTCCTGGCTTCCTGGGGCCCAGATGGGGTGGCTGATGATGTCTCCTGAGGGTGGGGGGAAGGGTAGAGAGGCTTGGGTGAACTCACTCCTCTTCCAGGACAAGTGGGGATCCAGGACCCGTTATGTTCTCTCTTTCCTCATGCATCCCTGCCGACCCCAGAAACTAGTGGTGCCGAGAGCCAGCGGAGCCCACAGCCCGCTTTCCACCACGATGCAGAGGTGGGCCTAAGGAAGCAGCTTCTTTTCTGGTCCTCTTCTCCTATTACTTGTTTTTCCTTCCCCCTTTCTTCCCATGCTCCCTCTTCGGTTCTTCCCATTTCTCTCCCAGTTCCTTCCTCTCTGGTTCCCCTCCCTTTCTTACTTTTTCTTTCCCTGTCTCTCTAGCCTTTCTTTCTTGGACCCCACTGTGTCCACCACCACCCCCTCCCCCCTAGCTTCTGCTGCTCTGAGTTGGGGTTGAGCTGCCCATGATCCGACAGCCGCCAGGATGCTGGCAGGGCTCCCTGGCTTCTGTCAGCTTGCTCCCCACCACCTGGCTTTCTTATTCCTCATCGAGGCCAGGGAGACCCCCATGGAGAAGAAAGTTGGGATGTCTGCAGCGTCTCCCCAGTGCACGTCCCGATGGCTGAGCCACGGAGGATGATGCATTCTGCCCAGGAATTGGGGTGGCCTTGGTGGCCAGGACAGGGTTGGCAGCATTGGGGCAGTGGGAGGAGCAGAAATGTCATGAGCAAGGTGCCACTGAGCTGATCCCTCCCTGGACAGCGTTCAGCGTCATCGCCTGGACACCTTTCTCCTTCCCGAGGGACAATAGCTCAGGTCAGCTTGCTGCTTCCAGAACCGCATCGGGCAGACCTGCTGCAGTCCTGCATACTCGGCAGGGCCATCCCAGTCACACAGGAGAGTAGAGGCAGGGAAGTCAAAGTGAGGAAGAGGCTTCCTCTGGAATTCAGCAGGTAGAGCTTAGACCACATCTAGGAGTCAGACTTCCAGAAACATCCGTTTCTTTACCAAAGGAGGTGAGGGTTGTCTGTTTCCGCTTCATTTCTGGGGCCCCTTTGCCACTGAAAACTCTTTTCTCCAGCTGAGGAGGCCCCCTGGGTGATAGGAGCAGAACCCTGTCAGCTTCCTGGAGTTCTCCCAGGAATAGCTTTGGCTGGGAGTGTGTTCTGGGCATCTGAGCCGGCCCCGAATTGGGCACAGTTGCTCAAAATAGCACAGTTGTGCTCTCTCTACTTTTCTGTCTGGAAAAGACACAGGCTTTTTCTTGTACCTTCAGAACCAGGTCTGGGGGTAGGAGGCAAAACAGCCAAGTTGGGACAGCGCCAAAGATCCTGTTCTAACCAGGTATTTCCATCACTGTTTCCCCATTTGGGAAGAAAGAAATCTCATCACACCCAGTTTTTGATTACCTGGCATTAAAGAAGAAGGGGAGAAGGGTACATAATGCAAAACTACTGCACATCTAAAATCATTTTTTAAATTTGTTTTGGAATGCAGTTAAAAATAAACAGTATAGTTGGGCTAACAAAGATGTACTGCCTCATCTTGTCTTTCCCAGGATACCTTCCACTGCCATAAGGGGCAGTTGCGGTGAGCAAGGAGGGTTCTCCCCAAGGCAGACAATGACGCCTAAACCTGCTTCCTTCTAATGTCTAAAGTCTAAGTGATATTCTTAGAGGAGTCAGAAAATCCCCCTGAATTTCTCAGGTGTGCTTTGGAGCCCACAATTCTGAGCTTGGGTCACTTCTCTAGAAAGACATGGGTTTCACCTGGTGGCATAGGAACTTGCAGCAAGGGTCTTTTTGTCTGTGCATGCCACTGTCCTCCCCCAGGAGACGACCATTACCTCCAGGTACAGCTGCAGGCCCTCCTGCACCTTCGCCACTCTGCCTCTTCATTCCTTTGCAGATCAGTCCCCACCTCTAGCTGCAGATGTACTCAAGATGACTTCCCAAATACAGGCTAGGTCTTTTACAACAAACCCCATCTCAAGGGATAGCTCTGAATAATGAGCATCTTCCCACTGGGTGTTAAGCAACATTGGGATGCAGTGCAATGCTAGTCTCAGGAAAGAACTTGCACACCCCTTTGCAATGGGCTGTGACAGAATTTGATGTTTCTTCAAAGATGCAAATTTTCTGGCACAGCACCTCTCCTCTCTCAGGCAGTTGGACCATGTTCTGGGCTTCTCAGGGCTGTCAGCTTGGCTTTCCAGTCAGCTGTACCACCCTCTACCCACTGCTGGTACTGTCAGAACTTGAACCCAGTAGCTAGAAGGAGGTGGTGGTAGAGGAGTGAAAAGCTACTTGAGGACATTGACTTGATTATGCATCCTATTCCAAAATGTCTTTTCACTGAGGATTAAATGCCCAAGGGTTTTAATTACCTAACATTGGAACCAGAGCCACTGATCTTTCTCCTTAAGCAATGTTTTCACCCTTAGCCAGTCTCAGCCAAGTCTGCAGATCTTTCCCAGTCCAGAGCATAGAGTTCACAGCTCTCTCCTGTCCCAAGTTCCCATTCCAGCCCTAAAACCTGAACCTTAGCAAGTTCTTCCCCATCATTGGACCACTCGCAGCCTCCTCACGAGGACATCTCAGAGACCATGGTGGTTCCAGCCTGGTGGGATTGGGGGAGGGGTGTTTGTTGCTGGTCAGCAGAGGATGGCTGCATGCTTTTAAGCAGTCCACTCTCTTTGGCCCATCTCTGTGTGGATAAAAGGTTTCTCTTGGGCTATCTTCTCCTCTCATTCACTTCCCACCCCCTGAAACTTTGCTTCTGCTCAGGGAGGACTTTGCTCTTCTCCCCAGGGCTCACTAACAGTCCTTTCTCTTCAGCTACCCCCCAAGAGCTGGCCTGATCCAGAGTCCCTGGAACTGAGGACTTTGATGGGAAGGAATTGTTCAAGAGACTTCTATGAGATACTAGTAATCCTCGTCTCATTTGTTTGAAAATCTAGTAGGACCAAGCAATTAAAGTTCAAGTCTAATTACTTTAATTTTTTAAAACTCATTTTATTATTGCCTTCTTTTGCAGGATTTAACCTTTTCTTCCTTTTTTGGGCTGTTTTGTGTTGCTCGTTCTTCACCAAGCATATTTTCTTTCCAAATATGCCACGTCTTTCCTTTGCAAAAGACCACTGGTGCTCTCCTCAATTGTGTTTCTGGCTTTGCGTTTCTGTTTTTCGCTCCCTGTTTATGCCTTCGTGACTTCGCCATGGCCTCCTGTTTGCTCACCCTCTTTTGTTTATTGCAGACCACCCCTATAATGACTCGTCCTTAAGAAACCCCCCTGACATGTACAGTGGTGAGTTGTGGTGGTAACCTTGGGAGTAACCTTGCCTGTCCTAACCCAGTTTGCCTAACCTGACTGATCCCGTGTCACTAACTCCTGCTGCCTGGCAGGTCTGACAGCTGGCCAGGCCAGGGTGCCAGGGTGACACCTCCAGAAGGCTGGGTTGGGAGGACGGTAGCCAGTTTGGGAGCTTGAGGTTGCTCACGTGGTGGTGTGGCATCGTCTGATGCGTCAGCCGCAAGTTGCTGAATTCTGGACAAGTCGTACAAGCCAGGATAGGACTTCAGAAGAGCTTCTTGGAGGTTTTGGTAGAAACTCAGAAATCAGTGCTGTTTGCTCTTTTCTTCAGGATGGAAAATATCTGAGAATAGGTGAGTTCCCACAGTGAAAAAGGAAAAGAGTCTGGTCCCTGTTAGTAGTTTAGAGACCCAGAAAGCTTTTAGTGTGTGTTTCATTAACTCCTAAGCATCTGGATGTGAATTGCCTGCTTTGTAGACTAGCCTTAATTACTGCGGTACCATTTCACAGCTAGATTCCATGTCTCTTTAAAATCCATCTGGGAAATATGAGTTCAGCTCTAAGTTCACTCTCAAGGTAAGTCTGAAGTGGGGCCATCCATTGTACTTCATCACTGATGCCTCTTCTCTTCTCGCCTCTGGTGGTACATGCAGGTCCAGCACTCACCAGTCCACACTCTTGCAAGTTATGGAACAATTGCAGTGAGGCAAGTTTCTAACTCAGCACAACTGATTGCTCAGTCTGATGAACAGGGTTATTAGCTATTTCTATACCTGAGTTACCCCCTACCATGGCTCAAGAACTTCTTGTTTTCCTTGAGCTGCCAGAGGAATCATCCACTTGCTGGCTCTGGTGAGGCAGCTGGCCCCCATCACTGGTTATGCCTCTGAAACTGAGGCTGCAGGTCCCCAGGGGGGTCATTGTGGGCTCAAATAGACAGGAAGCATCTGCACTGTGATGTGCTAATATAAACAAGATCAGTGTCTATGGTGGGGGATGGGAGGAGGGAGCCACGGAGAGAGGCAGAGGCTCTAACTTGGCACCAAGCAGCTAAAGCCACGCTGAGATCCTGCCAAAGAGACTTGATTTACTGCCCCAGGAAGCAGGGGAAGTTGGTTGGATTCCGGGCATTGTTTGTTTTCAAGAAAATGGGATCAGCCTCCCTTGTGTCAAGAGCCCCAGAGCACTGGTGTGGAATGTGCCTTTTTCTAAATTGGATTCTGGGTGTTCTGGTATGGGATGTAGTCTTTTAACCGTGGTATATACAAAACACAGGTCATTAGAGACCATCTGGCCCATGTTCCTCGCTTTATATAAAATAAGCCATTATGCATATAGAGTTGTTTTATCAGTGGGATAGGTTCGAGTGATTCCAGCCTTACTTAAACCTGTGTGTGACCAGTGGTAGGTGTGATTGCAAGAGAAGAAGTGGGAGTTTTGAGCACCATTCAGGTCTATGAAACCAAGCCAAGCTCATAAGAGTCCACATGGAGATTGACTCCTTGTCCTCAATCCAAGGTAGGATGAGGCTGACTCAAATATGAAGCCAGTTGGAAAGGATATAAAGTCAAAGTAAGGTATGCATTGAGCAAAAGACAGATAGTTTGATGCTTCTAGAAAGAAATAGCGGGTGAAAAGGAAGGAAGGAGGATAAGATCTCCTTCTGAATGGTCACACCTTCCTGAGTGCAGGGAGCTGGGCAAAGAGACACAGTGCTGTGAAAAATGCCCAGTACCTTTGTTTGGCTTTAATATGGCATGTCTGTTTCATAGCAGGATGACCATGCCATAATTTTATTTTGTTCTACAGTGGGTTGGTATCTTCTGATCACACGTCAGATGCCACCAGACTTGCTGGGTGGCAGGGAAAGGTAGATCTGAGATTATAACATGTCATTTAGAATTCACCCAGGGCAAGAAGACACAGGAGTTAAGAGGGTTGTGTACTCTGAGGTAGACTTTCTTGGATTAAGTCCTGGCTCCAGATCCTACCATTGAGTGACCTAGGAAGTCACTTAGTATTTCAGCTAATTTCCTCATCTGCTAAGTGGGTATATAACCTGCCTCATAGGATTGAACAGAATAATGTGCATATGGTTCTAGCATCGTGCTGAATGCATTATCATTGCTTAATAAATGTTACCCCTTGTTGGTATTAAAGGGAATGGTTTAGTGTGGACTGTATCTGGTATAGTGTTCTATGCTTCTGAAATTAAGAGGGACATGGAGAACTTGAAGAGAAGCCAGTGGGGGAAAGGTAGGCATAATTAGAGGAAGAAAATTTTATGGAGGGAGAAATTTTAAGGCAGGCTAAATAAATGAAAGCTGCCAAGATTCTCTGCTGTGCTGAGAATTGGGTAAGAAAAAAAGCTCCAACTATAGCATGAGGGATTTGCAGGTAGACCTATGGAAGAAATTTCCTGGCAATGAAAGTACCAAATGATAATAGACACACAGGTTTTTCTCTTCTTCTGGGGTTGCTTAGTCAGCCCTTCATAGAACCAGAGAGATGGATGCCATTGGTCTGGCCCCATGAATCTCTGGTTCTCACTTCTGAGAATCCAAAGCAGCAAAGGTGGCCTGGACCCAACTGCCCCTGATAGATGTCTCTGGCAAATGCCCTCATCTGATTCACTGAGCTCAGTTCTCCCTTTAACAAAGCAGCACTTGACAGAGGGGAGCAACTAAGATTTTCGGTCATCTTGACCTTTCCTCTGTAGCAGGAGACAATTGACAGACATTGCTCATTGGACACTTAAAGCCAAGGTGGTTGAGGTGGTGTCATCTCCTGATGCCCCTACAGACCAGATTCCCCTGGAAACCCATGAGCCCACCAATAAGCCAGATTGTAAGAACAGAAAACTGACAGTTGAGCTGGAGGTTGATGGGCCTACATAGGAAGCTCTTCCTGAATCCACACAGACATGAGCTTTAGTATCTGGATTCTGAGTGTGATTATGTATTAAGTTAGACCCCAGCCCTGAAGATCAGGAGAGTAACAGAAACATCCTCAGGCTGGATGTGCTCTCCAGGATAAAAAAAGGGAGTCCCTCTGATAGCTACCCAAGAGGAAATGCTGTCATCTTCCACCATTGAGACTTTGAAAGAGTAATCACCTTTGTCTCAGAGCCTCTTCCTGTGTCTACTTCTCCAGGGAAGAAAATGATGCACCTTCCTGTGATAGCAGTGGCTCCCAAAGCCACCAGTTGGATTGTTCTTCGTATATTGCCATGCAATCCCCCCTGCTGCAGCTGACCACGTTTCCCTGTAACCTCCCCTTTCGAGGCCAGCCCTTAGTGATTCCATGTGTCACCCTGACTCCTCTTCAAGCTCTCCATGCCCCTAAGAAGTCAATCGAGATGCCTTTGGAGCCTCTTAATTCCCTCCCTTGGCTTCTTTTTTTTTTTCCTACTTGGAGCTGAGTTCAGTTAAAAGCAGCTGAAGAGAGATTGAATCTTAGCTGAGACAGTGAGAACAGTATTTGAGGAAAACATAGTGGAAGGATTTCACCAGAGCAAATCATGAAGACAAAAATATCCTTCTCCTTCACCTGTTTTGCCCTTGGATTTGGATTTTCTTTGGTTTGATTAAGAAGGGTATTCCCAAAACTGACTTTCAAAAGCAGGAGTAAGTGGGGTATCTATTATTTATCTTCAATTATCTACCCAGCACCACCTAACTCCAAGAGGAGTACCTCTGATGATATAAAGAGATCATTTACCACCCTTGCAGAGACAGCTAGTCCCTTAGCGTAAAGGCTTGTGTTCCAATGCTGATGCCAAAGTCTCGTTAGTGTAGGTAGATGTCATGAAGGTTGAAGGAAGACCCCATGACAGTGAATGAGGGTCACTGGGAAATTGCTCATGTCTGTTTTTTAAAGCTCTTAACAGCAGGTTCAGACAGCCTTCCTCTGTTGCCAGAGTCCCGTGTGGCTTGTGAATGGGGCACATGCTCTGGAACCTCAGGGTGGGCTGGTCCCCTGGAGGCCGACTCTCCCAACCTGCCATCCATGGCTCTCTCCATGACTTCACCATCGAGTGAGCATCCAGCCTCAGATTGAAAGCCTCAAGGAATTCACTGCCTCCTGAGGCAGGCGAAGCAACACAGAGTAGGTGTAAGAGCAAAGCTTTAGAGCTCAGTGGTCCAGGATTCAAGACAAAGCTAACTTGTGACCTTGAGTAAACCTCTTAACTTTGCTGAACCTCTGTTTCCTGTGCTGAAAATGGGGAGAAAAACCCCAGGTTTGTTGAGGATTAAGTATAGTGATGTAGGGTAGAGCTGTTAGCACAGTGTTTGGCCCATTGTGAATGCTCAAAAAGCGGTGGTCCTTATTATTCCCTTTGAGTTTTAGGATGTTCTGCCCTTGTTTTGAGCTTTAGCTTGTTTCCCCATAGTTTTTCCTCTTTGGGGATAATTCTATGCTTGCTAGCCCACATCCTACAAATGACGTATCGCGATGAGCTGTCACAGCTACAGCATATCGAGGCACCCGCAGCGGGACTCTGTGCTAATTGTTGCTCCTTCTGTCCTTAATGCTTTGCTGGTCATGTGTGCTTGTGGTGCTGCATGCCATGGTGTGAAGTAAGTGTCCACAGGGTTGCAGATCAGTTTTTGCAGATTTTGTTCCTGCATGGAAGGAGTGTGCCAACTGAGCTGGGACCTGCTCCATGTAACCCCAGGATTCCCAGCTCTTGACAGATTCATCAGCCTGACACCAGGGCTGCGTGTCCTGAAACCTCCTTCCCCTCCTGGTACCCTTGACCTTGTGTTGTTCTGTCTGTTTTGGTGATCCAGTGACCACGGGCGGGAGGGAGCTGCTGCTTTGGTGTCAGGCTTCCTTAGTACCAAGAGCTGGATGCTACAAAAGCTATAAATATATATATATATATGGTAACCAATTAACCACATAATGGATTAACCCCTTCAGTAGCCTCTGTTGTATTTGTTGTGTGTGGTGGGACAGAAGAGGACTAATGCAGAGAGAGAAATAACATGTTGGGTAAACGGTTGCCTTTTTTGTTGTTGTTCTCATCCCCCTCTTTAATTCATTCATCCCACGAGCCTTTACTGAGCACTTTCTACGTGCTAGGTATTGTGCCAGCTGCCTCTTTGCCTCTGAAGTTGAAAAATGCGTATTTCATCATTTCTTCACCTAACAAAAGGATAAAATAGGCGCAAACTCTATGAAATGCATTCCCCCAGCAGCTATTGGAGGGAAGTTGAGTCCCATTGCTCCAGCCAGGCACCACTAATCCAACAAGCACCTTTGGTTACTTTTCTGATTGGAAACACCAATTACACAGAGTCCCACTGCCACTTTAGCCTCACTCTGCCAGCACCAATTAAATCCCCTAATAAATGCCTTTGTTCTCACTCCAGGCATCTCTGAGGGCTCCCACCCCCTGGCAGCTCTGCCTCCCCTCCATCTCACACTTCTCCAGCTGAGTCTAAAACCCATTAAATCCATAGGTAGGCTCAGCTTTTTTTTTTTTTTTTTTTTTAACTCTTCTTGTTCACAACCATACGCCTTTGGGCAGAGGGTGCTCCACCAGTTTCCCGCTGGTTGGAAAAGCCTTGCTCTTCTCCCTTCTGTTTCCACTGAACTTTGCAGTGAGCTCTGGGGGAGAGGTGAGGCTCAGGTAAGGTGGGGTCCACTCTGCTGTCCCCAGACCTGTATGACCATCCTGACCAGGTCAATTTCTGTGGACCCCCTGGCCTTTTAAAAACTACATTAATTTCATTGATTCCAGACAAGTGGCTGCTCCTGGCCTAGTTGAATTGTAAATCAGCTCCTCCATCTTGGCCGCCACTTTCCTCTCACCCTCCTCCCCAGTATCTCACATCCAATTAACACCCTCCTCCCCAGCCCCCTTCCAAAGTTGTTAGTGAGGAGGTAGAATGGTCTTGGCCCCAGAGTGATTTCCTGTCATCTCTGCTCATTAATTCTCTCCATGTCTTTGCTAAACCATTAATAACCCTCCCTGCATCTCTGACTATTCATCTGGGTCTTTGTGGCTCCATCCAGTTCCTTGTCTCCAGGGTCCCAAAGAGCAGGTTGTCTGTCCTGTGGCCCCAGTACATGCTTCCTGTTTCTTCCACATCCCTGTCTCGGAGAGGAAGACTGCTGCTGAGACCGTCTGCCCTGGAGGCCACCACATTGGCCTCTGGGATCCCAAGATGCCCTGCTCAAACAGCCCCCTCCCCTGTCCCAGTGAAAGAGAGTAGCGGTTCCCACACATGTGCTGCTGGGGCCGAGGCGGCCCGAGCTTCCTAACACACCTCTCTTAATGATGCCCAGGCCCTTGGGTGGTCTCAGCTGGTAGGATCCGGGGTTGAGTGCCTCTGAGAGTAACGGGTACGGGGGCGGGGGAGGGTGTGATGACATTTCTCTCTAGCCTGACAGCTTTGGCCTGGCTGGGTCAGCCCTCTGGGGAGGAGGCTCATGGGAGCTTGTTCTATCCTATTTCAGCCCGAGGAGTTGCAGAAAGAACACCCAGCTTCATGTATCCCCAGGGCACGGCGAGCAGTCAGATGGTGCTTCGCGGCATGGACCTCCTGCTGGAGTGCATTGCCTCCGGGGTGTACGTACAGCTTGCACCCTCCTTCTGGCCACCCCGCCCAGGAGGATTGGGGGTGGGAGGGTGTCCATGCTCTGTTCTTGGGGCAGACCCATCATGCAGCAAAAGGAGAAGCAGTCTCTCCTGGAGCAGGATTTGGCAAATCATACATAGTCATCACCACCCCATTCTGTTTCGGATAATGCAGAAAAGAGACAGGCATCCTGTATGTGTGCTAGAATCTTGTGTGACCTTAGACAAGTCCCCTGAGCTCTCTGCATTTCCTTCCATCTAGGAAAGATCAGCTTTTAGAGGGTCATGCATTCTCCTGGGCTCAAGTACCCCTTTAGACCCCTGGGTTTTGCAGGCTCCAAAGAAGAGTAACAGGGTCACATGTAGTGATAAGTCCTTTGCCCTTGATGGGTTTCTCCCCTAGCCCAACACCGGACATCGCATGGTACAAGAAAGGTGGGGACCTCCCATCTGACAAGGCCAAGTTTGAGAACTTTAACAAGGCTCTGCGTATCACCAATATCTCCGAGGAAGACTCCGGGGAGTATTTCTGCCTGGCCTCCAACAAGATGGGCAGCATCCGGCACACGATCTCGGTGAGAGTAAAGGGTACGTTGTGTGTATTTCTCATTATGATTATTTTGCCAACCCCAAACACCACGACCACCCCGTCCCTCTGAGGGTGTCTGAGGGGTGGGGGAAGTGGGAGAACTTCCCGACACACTGGTTAGTGGCAGCGGTGACCTGTATGCATGGACGGTGTCAGCTGCTGGATGTGTGTGTATGTGTGTGCACGCACACGTGTGTAAGGGAAGGAGAGCCACCCTGACATCACCCAATTGTCCTTTGTGCCTGGGACGCCCTCAACAAGTAAATTTCCTCCTACGGCCATGTGGATCACAAGCCCCAGAGCCTGTTCTTTCTTTCATTTTGCATTCCCGTTCATGATGTGTCGTTTTAGCCCTGTGCTGTCTGTGTACTTGTGCATAGTGCTGTGCTTCTTTTGAAAAAACGGGGAGTTATAATGGCCCCAATTATTTTATTTCCAATCATCTCCCTCCCCCACATGCAGTGATGGCTCACCTGGGCTACTGCAGGCAATGAGCACGTGCCCTTCCGGGTCCCAGCCATGGGTGGTGGGGTGTGCGAGTCACTGCCCAGCCTGGGGCCCCCAACACCCATTTCACACATTTTGCAGAATGGATGATTGAGCTGATATCTAACACCCTACATTGAGAAAACTGCCTTGGCATTCAGTCCATCGATCTCAGGACCTTGGTTTTGGCACCACACCAAACCAGGTGGCTCTGAACCATTTCGGGGCATCCAGATTTTTGAGAATCCCAGCAAAATGCATATATATACCCACATATTCACACAATCAAAGGGAATGGCCAGTTAAAACCTCTACTCTAACCAAAGTGCTATGCCTAAAAGAATGAATGTAAATGTGGTCTCATTTTTGTAACAACAACAAAAAATCCAGAGGGACCAACCCAGTGCCTGCCCTACCACCTTCTGTGGCAGAGGTTCGAGCCCTTGGCTGCACATCATAAACACCTGTGGAGCTTTACAAGCATTTGCCACCCAGGCTCTTCCCCAAGGAATCTGATTTAGTACGTCTAAGATGGGGCCCTAGCACCAGTGTTTTTCAAGAGCTCTGCAGGGGATTCTAATGAGCAACCTCAGCCTAGAACTATTGTTCTGTGAACTCAAAATAGACAGGTCAGCATCTGTGCTGCCAAGCTCAGCAAATACAGGCTGGACCACATCGTCCCATGTGGAGAAGCCTGTGGGGCCGTGGTGAGTGCCCGCTGCTGGGACTCGGGCTCCTGCCCTCCTGGAGGGAGCCCATGCGGTTTCCTCTGCCTGCCCCTTTGCCACCTAACTCCCTGGCCTGTGGCTGTCCTTGTTTTCCAGCTGCTCCCTACTGGCTGGACGAACCCAAGAACCTTATCCTGGCTCCTGGGGAGGACGGGAGACTGGTGTGTCGAGCCAATGGAAACCCTAAACCCACTGTGCAGTGGATGGTGAATGGGGAACCTTTGCAGTGTAAGTAATGAGCTGTTGTCCTCCTTGACCCTCCTCTCCTGTCAAAGGTTTGGGTCCCTATCACTGGGTCAGCCCTGATTGGACTAGGGGCGAAGGAAAAGAGGAGCCCCTTGGCTGCTGCTTCTCAGAGCACCCCATCTTTTTGGACGTCTCAAGAGGCAGGAAACTTGCCTCATCTTGTGTGGGGAAACAGAAGGCCTAGAGACCTGTGACTCTGTTCCCATGTCTAGGGCCTATCTGCTCTCTTGGAGTTTTCTTAAATCTCTGCTTTCTACCCTTTAATAATTACAGGGCTCAGGACAGGGTGTGAGACTGTGGAGGCAACCCCTGAGGTTTGGGGCTCTGGGCAATGTCTGAACCTTAGAAGGAAGAGGCGAGCTCAGTAACCAGTTGTCATTGGTTACTCAAGTTCTACTCTCTGCTGAGGGGAAAAGAAGAAGCAGGGTTATGCGACAATCTGAAAGATCGTGGTTGGATGTGAGGAAGAACTTCCACATGAGAGCAGAGATGCACTGGTGCAGTTATTGAGTGTGCACTGATTACAGTGGTGCAATTATTGAGCATGCGCTGACTGCACCAGTGTGGTTATTGAGTGCGCGCTGGCTTTAGGAAGACGTAGACCTGCCTGGATAGATGGAGGCCCCTTCCAGCCAGAGATCTTGGTCAAGTTTCACATCACATTCTCTCTGGTCGCATTTACTTTTTAAAATGTTCTGTCAGTGTTTTCTCTAAGGGATCAGAGGATATGTAAAAAGTCGTATCAAACACATGAGGCAAAAACCAAATGAAGAGAGCTCAGAGTCTAACTAAAGAGTAGTAGCCGATAGAAGCAGGCAGAGAGGCAGGGAGACAGGTAGAGAGGAAGGTGAGAATGCAATTTTTTTTATGTTTATCACATCCCAGGCAATGTGCTGGGTGCTGTACTGTGTTATCTTTTTCATCACAAACATTAAAGATGAAGAAACAAGGCTCTTTGATTGGTGAAGGGACTTGCCCAAGGTTACATAGCTAGTAAGTGGTGAAGCCGTGGGTTGCTGTGAGAACTAAACATACTTGCAGTATCTGGTATTGAACGTATAGTTAAATGTTATTCCCCTAGATACAATCGGGGATATGGGCATTTCCTGCCATCTGCAGCTCTCCCTGTCCAAAACAGCACACTGGGAGTGAGGCCGGCCGAGGCGCTGAACTTCACATCACCGTGAAATAAATCCAGAGCCCAGAGCTTGCAGCTGTGCCTGGGCCCTGGAAAGGTCACGGGTCTCTGTCCCCAAGGAGTGCTTCAGGGGACAGATTGGGGGAAAGCTGGTTCCATGAAAATGGCAGGGCAGGGAGCCGTGAAAGTTGCCGGCGCTGCCTTTTTGCTGAGTGGGAACTCGGGGAAGGATGATAAGGATGCTGGCTTTGTCTTCAGTTACCTTCTGCTGACTCCCCAGTTCTGGGCTCAGAATTTCTGTCTGTGGAGTGGCGCCCGGGAGGCCAGACTCCTGGGTTCCCCTTCGCCCAGCTTCCCCTGTGTAGTCCTGGCGTGAGTTCGTGGACTCTGCCTGCCAAGTCATCCACTGACCAGTTCCAGTGGTCACCTTCTTGTGGTTAAAAATGATAAAAATAAAAACTTTCATTTTTGCAGTTTTCTACTATTCTCTTATCTTAGCCTTTCTCAGAGTAGGGGACAGGAGTGATTCTTCCTCATTTTACAAATGAAGGAAATGAGGCCCAGAGGGCTGTATTGCTTTGCCCCAGGTCCCAGATAGCTCATGGGGCTGAGAGTGAGTCCTCCACCTGCCATCGCCAGCCTCCGTTCTCTGTCCTGAGCCAACAGTAAGGAGAGAACTGCAAGAAAGGAGTGTTTTCCCACACATCAGTATACATTTCAAGGGGGGCTTTGGCAAGTAGAAGGGCCCTTTCAGTTTTCAACACACACTGGCTTATGGGTTTAACTTTGTAAATCTTTGGAGAATGCTCTGCCCGGAGGATGGGAAAGTGGTAGGTCCTGTCCATTTTTATATTGCTTTTTCCTTTTCTTTTTCAAAACACGTTTAAATACATGCACATTGGATCAAAAGAATAATAGCGACAATAAGAGTCAGTACTGCTGGGCCCTCTGCTAATCACTTTATACATGCATAAACACTCATGCCATCATCATTTAAAAAAACCCGTGAGGTTATATGATATCCCCAGTCTACAACAAGGAAACTGAAGATTAGGGGGATTAAGTAATGCCAATAAATGACATGGTTAAAATCCAAATCCCTAGGGAAGCAGATGTGGCTCAATCGATAGGGCTCCCGTTTACCATATGGGAGGCCCCGGGTTCGCTTCCCGGGGCCTCCTGGTGAAGGCAAGCCAGCCCGTGCGGCACGGTGAGCTGACGCAGCCGGACGACCCAACAGGGGGAGACAAGCGGACACAGAAAAACACGCAG
>JAQZBX010062664.1:0-16852 GCA_029593785.1 Cabassous unicinctus
AATTGCCCAGCCTTAATAGGGCCCTAAAAATAAATCTTTGTCCAATGAATAAACAGTTGAATGCATATTTTAATGACTTTCTTGGGCAAAAATTTTTAAAAAGTGAGCAACCGTGTGGCAGCTCCCCAAATTGGAGAAGTGGAAAGGAGGGGACGGTATTGGTCTATGAAATCCTTGAATCAGGTCATGGCATACCGTAAAACTCACTAAATGGTAATAAAAATCCCCTTCCTCATTCTGTTGCCCTCTCCGTCTCACTCCCCATTCTCCCTCGTTCCTGTCCTCTTCTCCCACACCCTCTCCTCTGCTCTTATCTGCCCTGCCTGGGGCTGTCCCTGAGCCCAGCAGAAATCACAGACCAGTACCAGCTTCTCCCCACACTTGGCCGGGAACCCTCTGTCCTCTCAATGTGTCTAATTCACTTATAATAATTATTTTTTAATGATCCAGAATACAGAACTGGCTCAGGGGAGCCAGCCATGCTGTACACAAGCCAAAAGAAGAGCTGGCCTGCCTGGGACCCCTGGACACCTGTACTGGTGGAGCCTGGCCAAGATTCGATTGCTTTTATCACCCTAGGTCACAAATGGAATAAATAAAAGGTTTTCACTTGTTTGTTTGTTTTTGGGGTTCTAGGCCTGCTGTTCAGGGAAGAAAAAGTGCTAAAGGCTGAGGACAGTTGAGCCTCTGGACGTGCTGGCAGCAGGCAGGAAAGCCTGGGGAAGCTGATGCTCGACCTCCACTGGTCTTAGGGAGGGCAGGGTCAGCTTTAGCACCCAGGGTCAGAGACAGAAGGAAGCTCCGAGACTGAGTAGCTGCACCTTGCCAGCATGCAGATTGGGGGACTGAAGTCCAGAGCTGCTCGGGAACTGACTCAAGATTTCACTTGGAAATAGCAAAACCAAGAACCAATATATATATTTTTCCTAACTACTTGTCCAGCACCACCTGAGCCGGGCAAGAGGGACTCCAGGTCCTGCCCTGCAGGAAGGAGTTTCTGGGGACAAGGGGAGGTGCCTAGTGGGAGCCCGTGTATCTCCACTCTGATTCCCGGAACCCTGAGATTTTTCTGTCAAAATGTGCCAGCCCATTTCAGAGGCCTCTGCTCCAATTCCACTTTCCCAAGGGTAGGCCCACATGGTCAGCATGTGCCCTAGGACTGGCCAAGGGGGGGGGGGGCGGCGGTTTGCAGGGCTTGTGGGTAGAGCTTGAACTTGTGGACTGGGCATCCAGAATTCTGCCAGGAGGCCCCTCACAGCACAGGAAAACATGCAGAACCGGGAAAGACGCTGCCACGTGCTGGCAGGAAACTCCAAGGGGTCTGACAAGTCAAACCAGGCCTTCCAGGTCATCAGAAGCTGTGTTTTTCACATTCAGAGATTAACACATACAAAGTAAGGCCCTATTTTATGCAACCAATACATTTCAAGACCCTTCGCCTAGGTTGGAAATCACGCCTAATAGCGAACCCCATTATTTAATAAGTATTTATTATGTGAACATACATTTTAATAAATAAGGCAAATTAACACTCAAGTCATAATCATAAACAAAGTAATCATAGAAATAATTTTTTTTAAATTGTGTTTCTCCCTCTGCTTTTATTTTTTTCTGGCGCCGTTTGCGTATACCTGAATTCACGTGTGTTGAGTTTGCGTAACACGAGGTCCTACCACATTTTATTTAATGGTTTATTAGCTTGATGTGTAACTTTGGAAAGCTTGAGACATATGGTTTGTGGTCTTCCACTTGTACTCTTGTCCTAGGGCCTGTGCAGGCTGAGCCTGCCTTCCTGAGAGCCCCCTGCCACCCCAGGCTTCCTCCATCAGAGTGTGCTAGGGACACTTAGCCAAGCGAGGGGAACCTGGGAGAAGAAGGGAGTGAGCGTGATATCCTCCTTGTCTGTGCAGATGCTTTATATGCAGGATCTGGAGCTCATTCTCACATCTTTTTTTCTGCTGGGGGATCTTAGGCTCACAAATGCACTGGCCAATGTCACACAGCTAGGAACAGATGACTTGATGTATCTTCCCTAAAACACCAAGTCATTTTTTTTTTTTAAAGATTTATTTATTTATTTATTTATCCCCGCCTTGCTGCTTGTGCTTGCTGTGTCCATTCGCTGTGTGTCTTCTCCGTGTCTGCTTATCTTCCCCTCGCTGTGAGGTCCCGCTGCATCAGTCCCTTGCGCCGCGCGGGCCGGCCTGCCCTCACAAGGAGGCCCCGGGAAGCGAACCCGGGGCCTCCCATATGGTAAACGGGGGCTCTATCGACTGAGCCACTCCCGCTTTCCACCAAGTCATTTTGAAATGACAGAAGACGACAGGGAGAGATGTCTGTGGCTTTCCTGGGGGGCCCCTTCAGCACCTGCAGCCTTTTGTGGCCAGAGCACGGCTTGGCTGCTGCTACGGTACGAACCTCGGCCTCTGACTTCTCAGGAAGGAGCCTGATTTAGGCACAGTGGGAGTGACAATGCAGGAAATAAAAAAAGGAACCCAGATGTGCCCGAGGATACAAGGGGGTAGGATAAGTTTTCCCAGGAAGTCTGCCTTCCCTTTTTCTTGCACAGGAAGCCCAGAGTCCTCGTGGAGACGATTTAGTACATAAGAAGTAGCCTCACTCTGCACCAGCTTCTGTTTGTTTCCAATGAAACAGTCTGAACCAGTGGATGCTATCAGACCTGACTCTCCCCTATTTAGGACGTCTTAACACTGGGCCCATCTGCCTCTCCAGTTTCATCCCTTTCCACTCTCACCAACCATGCCCTGTGCTCTCTTTCAATGCTGTGCTGCCCATTCCCTCCTTTCTCTGCCCCACAAGCAGCTCATCTTTCCAGCTGGCTCCTCTCCCTTACTCCCAGGCTGTATCCTCTCTGCCTCCTCCACGCTCCCCAAGCCCCCAGGCCTCCTCCTATAAAGGAATCCAGTACACTGGGGGCTAATTGCCACCTGTCTGTCTCCTTTAATAAATTGTGAGTTCCTTGGGGGCAGGGAGGGGGTTTGATTCACCTCTGGGCCCCCATGTGCAGCTCAGGGCCTGGCACGTAGTGGGTTCTCAGGAACAGGCTGGTGAGTGCGAGAATCTCTTCTCTCAAAGGGGTTTCTCTAATCGTGATCTTATTTCCTATTTGCATATAAGGAGGAGGACTGTCCTGGACAGCTATTATTAGCCCCATTTTATCACCACGGAGGTTGAAAAGTGCTTGACTAAGGTCTCTGGGCCACTCAGCCCCGCATCCCAGGCCCAGCCTCCTGGGCTCCTCTTCTCAGGGTATCTGTAAAGCAGTCCCGGCCTTCCTTCCCCCGGCTGGGTGGGGGCGGGGGAGCCACGGGAGCACTTGCTTCAGGATGCCTAACCAAAGGGCAAGGCAGGCGGCATTTGGCCTTTTTCTCAACAATGACCAGACTTTGCCCTGGGACAAGAAGGAAGAGTGAAATGGGAGTGCTGGGGTGGGGAGAACTGAGACCCTCTCCCGGGGAGCCAGGGACACACCAACAACACTGCTGGGGAGGAGGGGAAAGGTCGGTTGCAAAACCCTGCGTGTGACAGCCTCACTGCTGAGTCACCCTGGAGGGCGTGTTGTGTGCTCCAGACCAAAGTCAGGGCTGCAAGCTCCAAACTGCCTGGTTAGTGCTGACAATGTGGATTCCTGGGCCTTCCACATCCAGTCCTTTGGGCCCTGTTAATTCTCTCCTGCAGTGGATAGTCCAGGTTTTTATTTACCCAGAGTACCTCCCACCCGCTCCCTTGGGTTCCGGCATCCCAGTTTCCCTTTGGAGAGCCCTTTCCCCAAGCTTGGCCCATTGGTTAAGGTGGACATGGGATCTCTCCATTCTCCCTCCCCAAGCAACAAGGATGGTTATGTGAGCCAGGCTTAGCCAATCAGAACATTCTTACATGCCCACACTTGCCACCAGCATGGGGACCTGACCCGAACTGGGCAGATGAGACTCAGTGCCAAGACTCTTGTTAGAAACACCGGGAAAGGGGCCCTCTCGTTTTTCTACTGGGATGGCTGGCTGTGAGAATATGTCAGTCTGGAGGAACCGGGGCCCCCGCCTGCACAGTGGTTACATGGGGCCATCCCAGGGGAAAGCAGGACCGAGACAGGGTGCAAGAAGGAAGGCCAGCGTCCAGTCTTTTCAGAGGTATAGTTAGTGGACGAATATTTTCTTTTTTGCCTTCTTGTTTGAAAGTTGGGTTTCTGTCATTTGCAAACAAAAGACTCCTGATTAATACAACCTGGATAATATTTATTCTGTCCTCCTCTCTAGGCTCACTTTCTGTGCCCTAGGTTAGGCCTCCCCATAGGCCTTGGATTATTGTGCCAGACCACCAACTAATAATTGCAATAGAACAATAGGAGTAGTTGAGTAACTGCCACTTACATTCACTTCATATTTACTATAGCAACCTTGAGTTGACATCCACATCTTACTGATGAAGAGACCGAGGGTCAGAGAGATAAGGGCTTGTACTCGGTTAGGACAGAGCAGATCTGAGATTGTCTGGCTGCAAAGTATATGCTCTTTGACCATGTCTCACTGCTTTGCAGAGCTCCATTTACCTTTAGGTACTGCTGTCCAATTCAGCTCACCATCTGGAGGGCAAATGGACTGTGAACAAGCCATCAAAATGTCATGGGATCAGGCTACAACCAAGGAAGCACAAAATGCAATGGAGCATCATAGAAGCAATTCATTTTGCCTGGGTACAGGGGAGGGAACACAGGGAAAGCCATATTGAGGAGGTTACCTGTGAAATGGACCTCAAAGGGATGGCAGCTTGCATTAGGACAAGATGGTGGGGGAACAGCATCTCTGGCAGAGTGGAACAGCAAGTGCAGTGGTGCAGAGGCATTAGGAATTTTGTGTTTTCTGGGAAGAGAGTGTGCCTGGATGGCAATGCAAGATAGGGAAAGGGAGAAAGGGAGAATGGCAGGGCCTAGCCTGAGGAATAAAGGACAATACAAGCAGAAAATCAACAAGGAGCAGTTTGGATGGCTTTTTCTGGTCTTTTACCCAAGCTTTACTAGTCAGCCCAGGAGGGAGGAATTTGCTACTCCCCCACTTGGCAATTTCCCTAGGGAGAAGAAGAGTGAATTCCAAACATGATGAAGAAATGCCTGGGGGAGCCGAGTGTGAAAGGGAGAGGTCAAGGCTGCCTGCAAGTTGAACAAAGGAAGGTGGCTAGGGAGGAGGGGTCAGGGTAAGGAAGGGACAGGTCAGTAACTAAATTCAATACAAACTTCCTGTTTGGACCCTGAGCTGGACCCTAGAGATACGGGAGATCAATAAGGCAGGGCTCCTGGCTCCAGGGGTCACAGGCTGGCTGCTGACGCACGAGGAGGAGTGCAAAGACAAAAGGGTGGGCTGAGTTCCATGCTGAGGAGAGCCCTAGGGTTTGTGGGAGCACCAGGAGCACCTACCCCAGCCACAGGCTTGGAGAGGGCTTTCCAGGAGAGGTGACCCTGGAGCTGGGCCTTTAAGGATCAATAGGAGTTTGCTCCGTAAAGAATGAGGAGCTCTCATACTTTTGCTATCCCCCCATCCACTTCATGAAGACTGACCACACTGTAACAACTTGCTCAATGTCTGTCCTTTTTGCTGAGCTCCATGGGGGCAGAGACTGTTGGGTTTGGTGATGCTTCTCCTATACCAAAAATCATGCCTGGCCAAGCATAGGTTCTCAAAAGTGTGTGTTATGCACACTAGAGGACAGTGAATGCAGAGGCTCTGAGAAAGGTGCGAGGATGAGCAAAAGCACAGTTAAAGAAGTTTGGTACAAAGTGTGTGGGACAGGCAGAGTCCGGGTCAGGAATGACCTTGATTGCCCATCTGAGTAGTTTGGACTTTACACTCTAAAAGGAGAGGGACACTATCAAATTTGCATTCACTCATTTATTTAACAAATATTTATTGAGTAACTACTAGATGATGTAGTAGATCCTAGAGATACCTTAGGAACAAGGCCAGCTGCTTCCCCACTTGGGAAAACAGACAGCAAAAAACAAGATGGGTGAAGGGCTAAAACGTGAGGCAGGAGAAGGGAAAGGCTCAGCATTAGATGTGGAGTGTATCAGAAAGGACCCTGTTCAGTTGCAAGGAACAGAGAACCTGACTCACAGTAGCACAACACATAGGAGCTTATTTATAACTTGCAGCAGGAAGTCCAAGGAGTAAGCAATTCAGGGCTGGATGGTGACTCAGCGGTAGTGTCAAGAAATCAGGTTCTTCTGCCTTCCTCTTCCACCCCCTGAGCATTATCTTGATGCTTTAACTATTTTTAATAAAGAGAATGAATTCATGCATCTCATATTTACTTAAATATTTATAATAAAAAACACTACAGTGGATATCTTGCTGGCATGTAAATGTCTCCATCCAGAAAAATTCAGGAAAGTCCATTGCTCACAGAAGTGACTTTTATGAGTTTTCTGGAGTGAGAAAACAGGGGAAAGAGCCAAAGCCACATGTGGGTTGATGTAGTATACGATTGAATGACACCCAGCAGCAGGTGGGGAAAGGTGGGGCAGAGTCCGGGGACGGTGCAAGATGTTCAATTCCTATACTGAAGTAATTAATTGGCAGCAGATGTTCAAAGCCAGAAATGACCATGAGAGTATATCCTCCATCTCCCCTCATCTCCCACAAAGAAACTTAGGAAGAGCATCAGGCTTCCTAAACTTCCTTGATTGAGGCTTGAGGGGCAAGCTTGTCTAGATCTTCAGGGGCAAGTTGGCTGCAGCTGACACTCAGTTTACAAAAGGCTCACCCTAGGAGGGAGTGGGTGTAGCTCAGTGGTTGAGCACCTGCTTCACATGTATGAGGTCTGGGGTTCAATTCCTGGTATTTTCTTTAAAAAAAAAAAAAGATCACTCTAGGGCAGTGCAGAAAATGGATTTGTGGAAAAAAGTCTGGAAGTCTGGAAGCTAGAGAGAGGCCAGTAAAATAGTCTTGGGAGACATGGAGAGGCCTGGACTAGGACAAACGATGGGGATGAAAAGAGGGGGCAGCTTTGAGAGCTAATTGGGGAGAAGGCTGAGAATGGCAGCTCCAAGAATTGTTGAACCACCTCCAGGTCACTGACAATGTCAGGCTTCTCTGTCTGAGTGTTGCAAACCGCAAGATGGTTTTCCGGATGCTAAGAAGTTCCCGAAGTCTGCCTGCCCTTTCTTTGTTAGTGATGCCAGCCAATCAGGGAACCCAAACATGCACTGAAATACTGGAAATCAATGACAAACCCATTAAAAAATCAAAAGCAAGATAACAGATCTGCATTTTGGGGAATGAAGACTAAGCATCACAGGTCTTGGGCACTGCTCTTTGGACACTTGAGTTGGCCACTGGTTGGTGGAGCTACTGTTGAGAAGTGGAACAGGTTGCTTTAAAGCTCTCCAGTATATAACTATCATCTCTTCAGCAAGGAAGGGAGAGTGATTCGCTCCAGAAAGGTTCCTTCCCAATAGATTTTGAATGCTTTTATTTTTCTTGAATGCAGCTAGTTAAACTGAATTCAGTTAATCAAATGTTCTGCCCTTCCTGGGCCAGCCCACTGTTTAAAGTACTGGGGAACAAAACAGACAAAAATCCCGCCCTCATGGAAGTTAGATTCCCAATAGGAGAAAGATACCCTTAAACCCAAATTAAACACGCAATCTCCACATGGTAACGCTAGTTATTTCCTTTTGTTTTTTCCATGTGAAGTGATGATGCCGTGAACACCTTGGAGCTAAATGTTGTGTGATTATACCCTACATTAAATCCTTCATTTATAACTAGGTCTCTTGCTTCTTGAACCATAAAATCAAAAGGAGATTTGGTTCAAATACAGACCAGTCAATCAGCAGTAGGGAACGTTCTGTGCTGCCCCCATGTTTTTCCTTCAAGCATTTGGAAGAATTAAAGATGGAAGCATTGAATGACCAGAGGGTAAATGTTCCAAGATTGGCCCATTAGAAAACAAGACCCAGGTATCTCAAGTCCCTCTTATCCATCACCTTTCTGCAAGACTTCCTGTTCTGTGATGCTCCGGACGAAGCTGGTAGTCCGTGGAGAGATAGGCTTCTGTCTCACGGTAAAGAGATTATAAAAATATTAATAATCTTCATTCATACTCTTCATTTAATTTAAATGAACAGCTCTGGTCAGATGACAAAGAAGTTTCACATTTGTTATCTCACTTGATACTTGACATAGTGTAGCCCCATTTAACAAATAAAATTATGGGACACCGAATTAAATTTGAATGCAATATTTTACATATCCTTATACTAAAAAAAATGTGTTGTTTCTCTGAAATGCAAATGCTTTGGGGGTCCTATATTTTCTTTGGCAACCCTAACTCTACGGTCCTTGAAGGCAGGCAATATTAGTGTCCCCATCAGATCACTGAGAAAACTGAGGCTCAGAAAGCAAATTACTTAGAGTTACTATATTAAGGGGGTAACAGAACTAGGCACTTCCCTTTCTTACGAGTCCCCTGGGGGAAATGCTCACCCCTGAGTGGCCTCATCGAAGCATCAGGGATGTGATGGGCAAAATCTGACCATCTCCGGGCCAGAAGGGACAGGAGCATAAGGCGACCCATGATTCTTTAGAATTATGCGTCGGCGAGATGGACGATGCAGCCTTCATAGTAGCGAGAGGGAGAAGGAGGGTTTTGACTCTTACTTGCAACTTGTTTTGAATCGGTTCACTATACCAGGGCCTGGGCACCCCAGCCAACCAGGCTGGAAAGGCAGGGAGCCATCTGGAGCTGCATGCTGAGTCATCGAGCCCAGTGAAAAACAAGAACGTCGTGAGGCAGAGGCAGGGGGTGGGAGCCTCCCTCGAGAGCACGATGGGCACCCGAAATAGAAGCTGCATCTGACAGAAGGTCCCAGGCCCCCTAGATCACGAGGAGACTGCAATTCCATTCTTATTAAGCACCTACTGAATGCAGAGCTCTGCTCTGTGAGAACATGACTAAATAAATAGGTTGGTGAAGCAGCCCGGTTTTTTTTGTTGCTTTTTTTTTTTAACAGACCTCATCAGTTCAAATCCCCTGCTCATCATTTTCTCTTCCTATTTGTCTGCTTTTGGGCAGTTTACTTAAACTTTCTGAGCTTCTTTCCTCTTTGGTCATAATAATCCCTACCTCACTGAGATGGTGAGAGAAGTAAATGAAATGACACTTTAAAAAAGTTTCTTGCATCAGGCGTATCACATAGTAGGCACACAATCAATGATGGATTTATTGTCATCGGGACATAAAAATATTTCCCTGACAGGTAGGTGTGGGGATTATATTGGATGACACAGCTTCACTCTCAAGCAAGTACTGGGCCTAGCTCTTAGTAGGATTTAAGCTGAAAATAGGATTTCTTTCTCCTCCTCTCCTTAGATGCCAGGGTGACTGATCCTTTGTCCCAGGAGTCTGATTAGTAAATACCTGCACAATTAATGCTTACATCCATTCATTCCATTCCACAAACCTTTCCTTGAACATTACACATGTTCCTGGCTCAGCCTTTTTAAAGGTACAGAAAAACAAAATTAAGATAAATATGTGCACTTTTTGTTTTTATTTTTTATCAATTTGCTCTGTGCACTGAATTCTCAGAGCCACCCTTCAGGTGAGTACTAGTATAATCCCAGCCTTACAGATGGTGAGACTGAGGCTCAGAAGGGTTTAATACATTGCCCAAATGCACAGAGCTAGTAGGTGGCAGAAAAAAGACTCAATCCTATCCCTGATCCCACAGAGAACCTGATGATCAAATTATGAGCTCTCAGAGGGGAAAAACACCATTGGAGTTTTAAACTGATGCATGGACAAAGGTACAAAAACAGCTTAAGGCAGTGGGATTAGGATTCAATGCCAGAGGAGAAGTTGGTAATCCAAGTAGTAGGAGTTCTGGGCTGGGAGGGGATCCCTGAGAGTTGCACAGTGGAAGGGGCTTTCTAGCAGTTGAGGGGGGTGAGTGGGAGTGCACAGACCTTGGAAAATAAATTGGAGTAGGATATAGAGCTAAGGCAGGTTGAGCAAAGGTGCAGAGGCTGGAGTTGACCAGGGATGGGCAGGCTTCAAGGAGAGACCAGCTGGCTGAGCCCAGAGTATGTTCTGGAGAACACAGGAGGAAGATGAGGTAGGCAGAATCTGGCTACAGAAGACTTTTATTGGTTAGCAGAATGATAAACTCCTCAGCCCGGATGAAGTGGATTCTATCCTTGGTACAGCACTGCTTCGAGGATTCCCACACACCACGTGCTGGGCTTGACCAGCAGTGCTGAAGTTGTACTTGTTATTGGAGAGAAGGAAGGCTTCTGCAGAGTAAGTGGGCATGATTCATCTTGCCCAATGGCTTTAACCGTGATTCACCTAAGGAAGAGGAGATAATGACATTTCCATTGCCCTCAGAGGATTTCACTAAAAGGCCAGAAGCTAAGGGTCGTTAAAGCAAACCTACAGCTGGTACAACCTTTCTTTCCTTTTTTTTTTTTTTGGTACATTTCTGCAGGTGAGTTTGGCAATATATATATATCAAGAGGATCTTAACTATGCACTCCCTTTGATATCACAATTTCAATGCTAAGAATTGATTGTAAGGAAGTGGTCAGGGAGGCGTACAGAGCTGTGTGTCAGTACAAGGATGGTCTCTGTAGTATAAAGTACAAAGACAAGAATCAGAAATGCCCCAACTAGCCAATGACAGGGGCTTGTTTGAAAATTGTGGTACATCCATACAACAGAAGACTACGCTACTATTAAAAGTCAATGTGGCTGGGAAGTGGTTGAGCACCTGCTTCCCATGTACAAGGTCCTGTGGGTTCAATCCCTGGTACCTCCTAAAAGAAAAAAAAAATTTTTAAGTCAATATGGCAAAAAAATCAAGTTCTAAAACATTAAATACAGAATGAACCCAGCTTGTCAGTATAGTCATCTAATTCGTTTTAGTTATCAGTTATTTAATGAATATGTATTGTGTGCCAGACTCTCTTCTGAGCCCTGGGGATATGGAGGGGAACAAGTTCAGTGGATCCTTTGGAGGAAAACAGGCAGCAAACACATAGACTCAGGAATAAACAAGGTAAATAGCCATAAAGAAAACAATGTGAGATGTGGGTGATGAGCGAGGCATTATCTAAAGAGGTGATTTTTTTTTAAGATTTATTTTATTTATTTCTCCCCACCCCTTCACTGTTTGCACTTGCTGTGTCTTTTCATCTACCTTGTTTCTTTAGGAGGCACCGGGAACCAAACCAGGGAACTCTGATGTGGGAGGGAGGAGCCTAATCGCTTGAGCCACCTCTGTTCCCTGCTTTGTTGTGTCTTTCATTATGTTTTTCTTCTTGTGTTTCATGTCGCATCAGCCTACTGTCTTCTTTAGGGGGCACCGGGAACTGAACCCGGGACCTCCCATGTGGTAAGCGGGAGTTCAAACACTTGAGCCACATCCACTTCCCTAAAGAGGTGATTTTTTGATTGTGACTTGTATTCTGAGAAACACCGTCATGATCATCTGGGAAGAGCTTTTCAGGCAAAGGCAAAGTCCTTGAGCCGGGATGCGATTGGAATATTAGAGGAAAAGAAGAGAAATAGTGTGTAAGTAAGGAGAAGAGGTCAGAAAGGCCTCAGGGGACAGATCAGGTAGGGATGGAAAGCCCAGGTGAGGTATTTGTAAGGGTTTAGATTTGATTCTACTGCAGCAGAATTTTATTGAGTATTAAGAAAGGCAATGATTATATTTGCATTTATTTTATATTAATGTATTCAGAAAGAAATATCCCAACAGAAATCATAGCCATCATTAATATGCCTTTCTGTAACCCTCAGACTTTCATAATTAGAAACCAACCAACCAACAAACAAACAGTAATTTCTCTTTTTGAAAAACTCACTGGAGAGCAATGGCAACAAATGGCTGCCATTTACGTGGAGCTCTCCTTTGAAGAGTTGTAGCTATACAATCTCACTTGATTCTCGCAGTAACTTTGTGAGTTACTCCAAACCATGTTAATCAACTCCATTTCATAGGTGAGGAAATGGAATTTGGAAGGTGCAAAGAGCTTTAGGTGGGAAATAGCAAAACCAGGGCCAGAATCGAGTTTCTCCAGCTCTAGTCCAAGTTTGCTGCCTGGCTACAAAGCTGGGCTTGCTGTCCAGGTCTGCGTTGGATACACCCAGACATCCAGAAGCCACAGTGAGAAGGCTGGAGGGTCACTGTCATGCTAGGGGAAGGGTGGGGATGGACACACAGCTCCCTACTGCACAAGATTAGGGCGTGAGCACGTGGGCGCAAGAATGGGTCTCTTCCATGTGGAAGACACACCCTAAATATTTGTTGAATGAATGAATGGCATAGTTTTCTAGGGCTGCCACAACAAAGAACCACAAATTGGATGGCTTAAAACAACAGACATTTATGGTCTCACAGCTCTGGAGCCAGAAATCCAAAATCCACAGGGAAGAATCCATTCCTTGCCTTCTCTCTGCACCGTCCGTTCCTGGCTTCTGGCAGTGGCAGGCAGGTCTTGGTATTTCTTGGCTTGTGGCAGCATCACTCAATCTCTGCCTCCGTCACATGGCTGTCTCCCCTTTGTCCATACTGTTGGATTAGGAACCACCCTCATCCAGTTTGGCCTCATCTGAATGAATCACCTCTTCCAAAACCCTATTTCCAAGTAAGGTCACGCTCACGGGATTGAAGGTTAGAGCTTGAACGTGTCTTTTGGATACAATTCAACCCCTAACCATGAAAAAACTTGCTTTCAGGAAAGCAAGTTGGCTTTACAATTTAGTAGCCGTGGGAGCTTAGATTAATTATTCTATCCATCAAGACTGAGCGTCTTGCTCTATAAAATGGAACTACCATCTGTGCTCTCAGCTCTGAGAAGCATAACAATTGGGGACAGGCTCTGGAGGTGGACTCCCGCGGCTCTACCATTTACTACCTATAATCTTGTGCTGGCTACTTAGCCTCAGTTTTCTCATCTATCAAGTGGGAGCAATAATAGTATTTACCTCAAAGGGCTGTTGTTCAGACAAAAAAACTGAAGAATGCAAAATGATTTGAAGAGGTCTTAGCACATAGTAAGTGTTCTATAAATAAACATGAAGATATTGCTAAAATTAGCATTAGAGAGGTGTAGAAAGGATTAAATGAGATGCATTCAGAAAAGCACATCAAGAGTGTAGCATGAGATATCTAGACATTATAGGCAGAGCAGACAAATCTCAGGAATTCGGCACCCTGTCAGTGGGTCTTACTGTGGAATATGTTTTCCCCAATGTAACAGAGTTAGACTCATTTATAAGTTCCCAATACATGGCTCTTCAGTTCCCTTTATTTGAACCTATAATTAACATTATAATCATTTAAAAATTAGGCATCACCATCCCCAAATCCTCAAGATAGAAAAAAGAACAAACATAAGGGGGGAATGCAACTATGGACTAAAGTAGACTTATTATTTTTCTAGCCATGGAAGAACGTGTAACACTGATATAAAGAGAGTGGTCACCAGAGGTTCTGAGGGGAGGGAGAGAGAAGAATAGGTGGAACATGGGGCATTGTAGGGACATTGGAATTGTTCTGAATGACATTGCAACGTTGAATACAGGCCATTATAAATTTTGTCCAAACCTATAAAAACGTGCCGCTGAAAGTGTGAACTATAATGTAAACTATAGACCATGGTTATAACAATGCTTCAATATATGTTCATCAGTTTTAACAAACGTACACACTAATGAAAGATGCTGTTAATGGGAGAAAAGTGTGGGAGGGAGAGGGGGTGGGGTATATGGGAATCCCCTTGTATTTTCGATGTAACATTTATTCTGTCTAAAGTTTCTTAAAAAAACCAAAAGGAAAAAAAAAAAACATTAAAAAAAGAATGTAGCACGAGCCTCAATAAAAGGTACCTGCTGCTACTACCCTTCTGAGACCATCACTGCCATTATTACTACTTCAGTATTTCTTTTTATTATAGGAAACAAATAATGCACCATACATCATTTGATTTAGAGAGGAGATGCCCTTATCCACCAGAAAGGTCCTTTGCCAAGTTAAACAGTAGATCTGCTCTCTCTCATCACAGGAGGTTTCTGTCTGTTTAAGGTCACATGGCAGAGTTTCCTGGCGTTTTCCCGGTGTCTCAGGCGCTAATTCAGTAAAGAAGCCACCTGCTAAACTTCAGGCTTGATGTTTTCTTGATGATGTGAATGGAGCCCACTCTGGGGAGCGGCCGAGGGGCCTGGGTTCACTGTACCTCTGACTTCCATTCCTGTCTCCAAACTTCAATTGCTCAAGGGCCACCATAATCTTTTTATAATCACATGCCACTTGTCCTAGTCTTTCCTTCAAGGGTTTTTTTGTAATCGTCTCACATTTAAACCTTAAATACATTTATTTGAAAAGGAAATGTACTCACTGCCACAAATAGAAAACCAATACCACCTGCCACAAATAGAAACTAGCCATAAAAATAAATTCCATGAAAATAGAACAATGTTATTGAATTATAGAGGAATAGAGCTACCTGTTGAAGGTTCTGGTTCTGGGCTTGAGGTTTGATTTCCATTTAAAAGGGACATCTGGAGAGGTGTTAAAGCTTTAGAGAAGTTAAAGATAGATTAGTTAGGAAGTGAGATTTTTTTTTTCTTGGTATAATAAGGTTTGAAAAAGAATTTCAGCAGGAAAAGTTTTATGACCACAGGATTCAAGTTTTTTTCCTTGTGTGTTCTCCTTCTAGAACCTTCTAGAACCTTCTCCCATCCTCCAGGGGAAAGGGGTACATCTTCTCATGTGGTTCAGTGCTCTATTGAAAAAAGCTAAGCAGAGAGGCAGGAGGCTGGAACAGCCCAACCTCTGCTACTAGCTCATCAGACCATTTTAGAGTGATTCATTCCCCTGATGGAAATGAGGGAGCTGCATTAAAGAAATGTTCTTCTCTGAGGATTTCCAGGCCCTAAAACTCTGTGAGTTTCCATCAAAAAGTGCATTTGGCTTTTTTTACCTACTGTGGAAAGCCGTGGTGAAACCGCCTCACAGAATGGTTTTGGATCTTTGGCTCTTGATGAGGACCAACCACATGGGATTTGTCAGATACCGCAGATGAATTCACGTTTCCTGGGGGTGGATTTTCTGCTTTTTGAACTCAGCAGATGGCTGTGCTTGAGATGGAAAAGGAAGTTGCCAAACCTCGTCTCTGCCCAGCTTAGAAATTGAGAAGAAACAACCCAACGTCTCCTCCTTAACATTGGGTTCTGTGCTTTCATTCGGCAGCCTCTACCCTTTCCTCTTGCAGACGGTTCCTTTATCTGGGAGCCTGGGAGGAGCAGCTGATGCATGGCCCTAAAATAGGACTGTTTTCATGTCTTCTCCCAACTTTAAATCTCTGGAGGCCTGCATCACCTGTGTGCTGCATCCAGATTTCTTACCAGACACTCAAGACCCTGCAAAGTTGGGCTCCTACCTACATATTCAGCTTTGGCAGCCAGGATTTCCTTCCTAGAATCCTTTGCTTTAGACTATGTGCTTACCTGGCACAGAGCAGGCATGAAGAAATGTTTTCGAGTGAAAGAATGTGCCCTATGCTGGGCTGCCTCTACAATTTACCTTAGTTTCTTGAGTGTCAGTGACAAAAGGTGCTCAAAGACTTCCTACATTGCCAGGGACTAGGAGGATGACCAACTGTCCCCATTTGCCCAGGACTTTCCTGATTTTATAACATCAGAAGTCTGGTGTCCTGGGAAATTCCTCAGTCCCGGGTACAATGGGACAGCTGGTAAACCTACTGGATTAGGTTTTCAGAACTCTGCCTTCATGGGGCTTCCAATCTAATAGGAGACACTGATGTTAAACCAAATATCCCACAAATAAATGGGCAATTGCAAATCATGACAAGTGCAAAGAAGGGGAAGCCAAACCCTGAGTAGGGCACTGCTGGTACAACAAGGAAAAGACACGGTCCCTGCCCTGGAGAAGCTCCTGGGCTGCAACTAGGAAAGAGAGACATACACACCTCAATCTAATAGAAGGAGGTGAGTGCAATGACTCAGAAAGCCACACCTTTTGTCCCTGTTCACATTGCACTGTCTCTATTTTAATTGGGGTTTCACGCATCAGAAACCCACTCTGGTGAATCACATATGTATTTATTTATTTTCTGGAAGGACATTAGAAGAAAAACCTGAATTACAGGGCTCTGGAAAGAAGAGAAACATTGGCTTCTTAGGGAGCTGAGGTTGTCAAAAATAAGGCCAGAACAAAAGAACGTGACTCCTTCCATTTCCATTAGAAAGACGGTCTCTCGCCATTCTCTGTCCTTGGGTTTCTCTGCCCAATATTGTAATTCCAGGAAGAAAGGTTCTGATGGCCAAGCTTGGGTCTCACGCCAGCCCTTGGCCCAGGTGGAGGAGCCCTGGATTAGAAATTCCACCTAACTTGTGTGCAAGGGGGATTGGAGACAGAGTGGTGGCTAATGGGAAATGAAGGTATGGGGATGCTGGGAAGGCAAAGGCCGCAGCTGCCTGCTATCCCCTCTTCAAGAAGCGGCCCAAGCATCACCTTTTTCAGGGCCTCCTGCACCGTGGCCGCTGCTTTCTGAGTGCCTCTCTGCTTGATTTTGGGCTGGAATGTTTTCCTTTCCCATGGACAGCCCCATGCAGATAGCTACCCTCGCAGGCACAGGACTGGGATCCCCTTGGAGCACGGGCCGTGCCCTTGGGTGCAGCCAGCACAGTCCAACGGTTAAATGGCCTCGTGACTGGGGCTGTGTTTGTTTTCCCAGCCCTTCTCTTCAGTGGTGCCTTTCCCCAACTACACTATGGGCTATTTGCATTTAAATTGGTTTTCTCTCATTAT
>JAQZBX010062665.1:0-16847 GCA_029593785.1 Cabassous unicinctus
AAAAAAATCATTTTTTTAATTGTCTAAAAGTGTTCTGGTCCAGAGGAGCAGAATATAAACTTCTGTGTCCCAATGGGAGAAAATATTTAGCAACCATATATCTGATTGGACCCCAATATCCTGCATATATAAAGAAATCCTCCACCTTGAAAATAAAAGGACAAACAAGTCATTTAAAAAATGGGCAAGTGACCAGAAAAGACACTTCTCCAAGGAAGTAATACAAATGGCAAAAAAGCACAAGAAAAAATGTTCAACATCACTAGCTATTAGGGAAATGCAAATCAAAACTACAATGAAATGCCATCTTACACCCATTAGAATGGCAGCTATTTAAAAAAAAAACAGCAGACTATAAGTGTTGGAGAGGATGTGGAGGATGGGAACCCTCATCTACTGCTGGTGGGATTGTGGAATGATCGAGTCAAGGTGGAGGACAGTTGGGTGGTTCCTCAAAAAATTAACTATAGATGTTCTGTATGATCCAGTGATTCCACTGCTGGGTATATACCCAGCGGAATTGAAAGCAAAGACACGAATAGATATATGCACACCAATGTCCACAGCACCATTGTTCACTATTACTAAAAGTTGGAATCAACACTGATGCCCATTAACAGGTGAATGGATAAAGAAAATGTGGTACATACATGTGATGGAATATTATTTAGCTGTAAGAAGCAATAAAGTGTTAACACACGGGAAAACATGGATGAATCTTGAAGATTTATTTTGAGTGAAGCAAACCAGACATTGAAGGGTGAACAGTATCTGATTACAGTGATATGAATTAAGGAAATTGAGCAGTCTCTGAGAACTATCGTCTGAAAGGTAGATTTACAAGAGAGAAAGAGAAGAGAAAGTTGTGAGCCACCACCCATACGGCCGTAATCTATGGTAAAGTGATAGGGTGTAGTTGTGTTTTGAAGGTATAGGACAGGTGGGTAGTGATATTATTGGGTTTGGTGGTGCAGGGTTGACAGGTGGTAGATTGGGAAGGGTGGGTTAGAATTCCCAGGACACTGGGGGGAGATATGGAAGAAGTAACAGGTGAACACTTGGGATTTGTGGGTATGAGGTTGAAAGTACAGAGGTGAGAATGCTCTTATGGCAACATGACAAGGATGTATCACCGGTTTAGGGTATTGTTTGGGGGGGCATTCGGGACAGGGCACATCTGGAGCAAGCTTCTAGAGACTGTGTGAATGTTCATCCTGTCATAATGTGTTGTATCAGTGGGTGGACACCCACACAATGAGTGGGAAGGAGATGGACTCCCATATTTGGGAGGACTGATTCACTCAGAAATAGACAGGTGGGCATCTCTAAAGAGCAAATGTGGTTCCTAATAGCAGAGGAAAAAACAGTGTGTCAAGACCTCTTGTTTAATGCAACCATGAATCTGGTCATCCAATAAGTCAAGCCAGGGAGTCATCGTGGACCCCAGGGGAATGGGGAGGGAGGAACAGAATAGATCAAACAGGGGGTATTTAGTGGTCAGTGGATATGTTTTTCATTACCTTACAGTGATGGACAAAGGACATGGTAAATATCATCAAAATCTATAAAAAGTACAGTCTAAAATGTTAACCATACTTTAAACCATTGACAGTGTTTAGTAGCTATATTTCACTATCCGTATATCAGTTATAACGATGATACAATTCACATACAAAAAGGTTTTAATATGGGGTGAGGGAAGGGGGAGGAGTTTGGGTAGATGAGAGTCTCTTGTATTCTGTGTGTGACTTTGCTTTGACCTAAAACTTCTTTGAAAATTAAATCTTGAAATATATTACAAAGCTACAGTGGTCACAATAGCATGATATTGGCATAAAGACTGACACATTGATCATTGGAATAGAATTGAGAGTCCAGAAATATTCATTCACTTCTAGGGACAACTACTTTTTGACACACCTACCAAGAGGATACAACTGTTTCTTCAACAAATGATGCTGGGAAAACTGGATACTCTTAACCAAAGAATGAAAGAGGACTCATCTCTCTCCCATACAAGATTCAACTCGAAATGTATCAAAGACCTCAGTATAAAAGCCATGGCCATAAAATTACTACAGGAAAATATAGGGAAACATCTTCAAGATCTTGTCATAGGTAGTGATTTCGTGGACCTTACACTACAAAGCATGAAGAACAAAAGAAAAATAGATAAATGGGACCTCCTCAAAATTAAACACTTTTGCACCTCAAAGGACTTTGTCAAAAGGGTGATAAAGAATCTTACTCAATAAGAGGAAATATTTTGAAATCATATACCCAATAAGGGATTAATATCCATGATTTATAAAGAGATGCTGCAACTCAACAAGAAAAAAACAAAAAAACAATTACAAAATGGGCACAAGACTTGAATAGACATTTGTCCAAAGAAGAAATACAAATGGTGGAAAAACACATAAAAGTATTCATCACCAGTAATTAAGGATATGCAAATCAAAGCTACAATAAGATGTCATTTCACACCTATTAGAATAGCCACTATTAACAAAATAGAAAACTCTAACTGTTGGAGAGCATGCCCAGATGTAAGAATACTTATTAACTGGTGGTGGGAATGTACAATGGTACATGGAGATTTGTCTTACAATTCCTAATGTAGTTGGAGAAACTATGCTACTACTAGGTATATTCCCAGAAGAGCTGAGAGCAGTGTCATGAACCAATATCTGCACACCAATGTTAATAGCAGCATTATTCACAATTGCAAAAGATGGAAACAACCCAGGTGTCCATTAACCAATGCAGGGAAAAAGAGTAGTGTATACATACAATTGAATATTATGCAGCTGTAAGAAGAAATGAAGTCATGAAGCATATGACAACATGGATGAAGCTGGAGGATATTATATTGAATTAAACTAGCCAGACATAAAACGGCAAATACTGTATGATTATGGTATTATGAACTAAATACTTTGTGTAAATTCAGGTAGTTAATAACTAGAATATAGGTCACTAGAAAATAGAATGAGTTTAAAAAAATGGGAAGCTGAGGGTTAATCTGTGCAGAATTGGTAAAAAGGATCACAAACCTTTGGAAATGAATAGAAATGTGAAAGCAGATCATCATGTTTGTAACTAGCAGTCCTAATAAATGGGTATGACAGTGGTTGAAAGGGAAAGTCTAAGGGTACGTTTATTAGTAGAAGGAAAGCTAAAACATGTAATATGGGTTTGAATAACATAGCAAAACCTCATGTGAAATATGAATATGGGTAATATTGTATATATAAATATAAAAACCTGTTTTTCTTTGAAACTAAACAAACATATGTTAATGTTACAAGATGTTCAAATCAGGCAAAATAAAAAACAAATCAACATATGGATAGTATTGTATAATAATATATGATTGATATTCCATTAAGGATAAAATTAAGAAATATATGAAGTGAAAGAAACTAGACAAAGGTACTACATATTGTTTTACTCCACATATACAAAATATAAACACAAATAAACTACAAAGTGAGAAACAGAATAGCAGCATTGTACAGCAGGCAAAGCATAGAGATTTGGGGAGGTAATTATTATTAAGGGGTAGAGTTATTCTTTTTTGTCTGTTTTTTTGTTATTATTATATCAATCACCATTGATTGAATACTTTGGATGAATTGTATGCTTTATTAATATATATCACTGAAATTTATTTAAAGAGTGTTTTTGAAGGATTTTCTGAATCCCCAAAGATTAAGTTCTTAAACTAATTCACTCCTGTGAGTGTGGTACACTTTCATTGCATAAAATTCACCTTGACTATCACTTTAAATTAGATTGCATTGGAGTGTTTGATTGGAACAGATCAGTGGGAAATGGCACAGGTTAGGTCTCTGCCCTCTTTCTAGATCTTATATAAACTGATAACACATAGAAAGAGACTGTGGAATTTTTAGATTATTTCATGAACTCCAAAAAGGAAAATATTATATATTTAAATTAACCTATTCCTGTGTGTGTGATACCATTTAATTGCACTAAATTTGGTTGAGGGACATTTAATTAGATTACTTGTTAAGATTGCTTTAGGGCTTTTGATTGGACTAAGTCAGTGAGACATGATGCAGGTTAAGTCTCTGCTTCCTTGCAGGGTCTGATAAATATGCAGAGACAAAGAGAAACAGAAACAGGAAAAGGAAGCTACCATATTTGATCTTGCATTGTGAGAGAAATTTTGCCCACAGCTTAGATACAAAGAGAGAAGACCCCTAGAGGCTCAAAGAACTGAGGCCCAGAGAGAGAGGAAGCCTGGTAAAAGATGAAAAGCTCTATGCCTTTTCTGTCTATAGCTGCAGAAAGGCAGAGACCTTGGCAGACACTGTGGCCACCTTGCTTTGCAACATGCCCAGACAACATAATCAAAGATTGCTGACTTTTGTGATAAAGCATCTCTTATTGTCCCCTCTTTTGGACTTCTCACAGCCTTGGAACTGTATGTTTTTACTGCAAATAAATCCCTTTTATGAAAATCAAGCCATTTTTGGTATTTTACATTGACATTCCTTTAGCAAACTAAAACAGAAATTACTATCAAGATAGTGGGGTGGTGCTCCCTGTAAGTACAAAAATATTGGAATAGTTTTATAAATTACTAAAGGATATTTTTTGGAGGAATGGTGAGATGCTTGATATAAGAGGCCAATATTGCTTTGAAGAGACTGTTGATAGGAATATGGATCCCAAAGTTATTTCCAGTGAGACCTTAGAAGGAAATGATAAAACTATTATTGGAAACTGGAATAAATGCAATCCATGTTTTAAAGTTGCAGAGAACTTTGCAAAATTGCCCCCTGATATTAGATTGAAGACAGAATTTGAAAATGATAAGCTTGGGCATTTAGCTGAGGAGACTTCCAAAATAAATATGGAAAATATGGCCTGGCTTCTCCTTGCACCTTATAGAAAAAGGAAAGAGATAAGATGATAACTAACTGCTGAGTAAAAGGAAATCAGAGCCTGATACAGTAATTCCAAACTTCTAGAAAACAAGCCTCCAGAGGATAGTGCCCTATGTGAAACATCTAAACTTGGGGCTTGCAAGTTAGGATTGTAAATGCAGTTATCCAGGAAAGGCTTGTGGAAAGTCTGTTTCCTGCATGCTAAACCAACAAGCTTTTTGTGAGATTTTTATTGAATGAAACCACTGTCAGGGAGGGTAGAAATTGAAGAGAAAATAGCCTCGTGTGGAAAACCAAGGAAGCTGAGGTCTGAACTTAAGATTCCCTCAAGCCAAGAGAAGGACCACATCCATGTGGGCAGAAAGGGTGAGTTTGTCCCTGAATTTGAAGAGAATTAGCATTCCAGCTCATTTTTCAGGGTGATTTTGGATGCCCCAGGCTACAAGGAGGGTGGAGTGCCTTCCTCAGTGTCTGGGGAGAGTTAGATCATCACCCCACTGCTCTGAACAGATTGGGCTTATTCCCCACAATTAGGGAACATCAGCCCACTACCACACTGTTATGGTGTTGGGCCTATATGCCAGAGATTCGTAGTATGTTGTCATTGCTTCATTTTACTAAGGTGGTTGAGACTGTACTCCAGAGATTGGGTAATGTGTAGCCATCATCCCAATGAAGAGGGCAGAAGAGAAAGTCTGGCTGTTTGGCAAGCCTGTGGAAAGGGTGGGCCCCCATGAGATCCAGAGGAGAAGAAGATATCACTCTATGGGTAACTTACTGACTTTGAAATATAATGGACTATGCTCTGCATACTTTTGGAATTATTTGGGACACTTGACTCCTTTTTTCCTCCCAATTTCTCCTTATGGTAATGCAAATATTTATCCTTTGTATGTTCTTTCTTTGTATACTGGAAGTAGAAAACTTATTTTCTAGTACTTATTTTCTAAGTTTCAGAGGTCTATCGTGAGAGGAAAATTTTTCCCCAAGAAAAACTGCATGCCTAAATTGATTTTTTTTTTTTTTTGGTACTTAACATTGCTACTGAATTGATTTAAGATTTTTGGAATGTTGTGATGTAATGAATGTATTTTGCATAAAGAAAGGCATGTCCTTTTGGGATTCAGAGGATGGAGTCTGGCACTTTGAAATTTTTTTATGAGTTCCAAAAAGAGAAATGTTATGTTTTTAAACAGATTTTGTGATAAGGTCACTGTAGGGCTTTTGATTGGACTACATCTTTGGAATGACTCAGGTTGAGTTTCTGCCCCATTGCTGGGTCTGATACAAATTCAGAGACACAGTGAGAGTCAGAAAAAAAATAGGAAAAGGAAACTGCCATATTTTATCCTGCCATGTGAGAGGTTTCATCCACAGCTGAGCTGCAAAGAGATAAGCCCCCAAGAGGCTCAAAGAGCTGAGGCCCAGAGAAAGAAAGGACAGGCCTGGTAAGAGACAAGCTGTATGCCAAGTTTGCCTACAACTCCAGAAAGGCAGAGACCTTGGCAGAGATCATAGCCACCTTGGTTTGCCACATGCCCAGACAACAAGATCAATGGTCACTGAACATCATGAGAAAGCATGACTTATGGTGCCCTGAATTGAACTCCTCACAGCCTTGGAACTGTACATTTTTACCCCTAATAAATCCATTTTATAAAAGTCAACCCATGTATGGCACTTTTCATTGGTAGCCCTTTTGTCCCACAGAAACAATAAGAAGAAAGAGAGGTATCACCGTCTCTAACCTGCCACATGTGAGCAAGGACTTGAGGTTCGCTAGCAGCCAAAGCTGAAGCATAAAGCTCCCAGGAGTCTAGGTCCAAGGAGAAGATCAATGCTGAAGAAATGATCCAGATACCTGTTTGCACACAGCTGAACTTATGGAGAAAGCAGAGCAGTCAAGGCTGAGAGAGTAAGAAAAAAAAGAGACAGGCCATATGCCTGATCACCGAAAGCTGGGCTCTGTGAGATGGTGAACCCAGAGGGTAAGGCAGGGGCCTTGGCAGATATTAGCCACCATCTTGGTTCTCCATGTGACAGTATACATGGATCACCAATAGCTGACTTTTTTGAGAAAGTATTTCTGCTGATGCCTCAGTTTGGATATTTTTGCAGCCTGGAAGCTTTTACCCTTATAAAATTCTCATTACAAAATCCAACCCATTACTGGTACTTTGCATCAGCAGCTGTGTGGCAAATTAAGACAAATAGTATGATGTTTAATTTCCACATATTTGCAAATCTTCCATTTATCCCTCTAATATGGATTTTTAGCTACATTCCATGGTAGTAAAAACTACATTGCATGATTTCAATATTATTGAGTTTATTGAGACTTATTTTGTGACCAAATATATGGTCCATCCTGGAGAATATTCCATGTCCGCTCAAGAAGAATGTTAATTCTTTGTTATTGGGTTATATGTTCTATATATGTCTAATAGGTCTATATGGTTTAGAGTATCATTCCATTCTTGTATTTTCTTATTGACCTTCTGACTAGATATTTTATCCATATTGAAAGTGATGTATTAAAGTTTCCTACTATTAATGTAGAACTATCAATTTCTCCCTTCAAATCTGTCAGTGATTGCTTCATATATTTTGGCATTATTCTGTTAGGTACATATATATCTATAATTGTTACCTCTTGGTGAATTGACACCTTTATCAGTATATAATGATCATATTTGTCCCTCATAACTGTTTTTGATTGAGGTCTTTTTTATGTGATTTTTGTATAGCTACCCCTGCTGTGTTTTTATTACTACATATATGATACAGTTTTTCCTGCTTTCACTTTCACCTACTTGTATCTTTGAATTTATGTGAGTCCTTAGCAGTCATAATATAGCTGGGTCATGGTTTTTGATCCATTTTGAAATACTCTGTCTTTTGACTGGTTAGGTTATTCCACTTATATATATATAAAAAAAAAACACAACTATTTACCTTCAAAGTCATTTCTTTTTCTTTTTTTTTTTTTTTTTTTTGCCTCTCAATTCTTCCATTAAGGATTACTTTCATACTTATTTGATTTTTTTGTTTTCTACTATATTGTATGCCTTTTCTTTTAATATCTGGGTATATTTTTCTTCTATTTTCCTTGTGACTTCTATAGGGTTAAGATGTAACGTCTTAAATATATAACAATCATATATGACTTGATACCAACTAAATTCATTGGAATACACATTTATACACATTATTTTCACACACCCCTCTCTCTCCCACCTGATTTTTATACCTTATCACTTATATTTTTATAAATTAGGTTCCAAAATCAGTTCATTTCCCAATCCTGATGACTCTGGGATGGTGATGCCCACAGCACAATTAATTTAGGGGAGATTTAATGCCATACATCCAATGGATGGGAAACTTTTGCTTGCAATTGTAAGCACTTGGAGTTCCTTGATAAGTTGTTTGTCCATCATCTCTTCCCCATTGGTTGTCCTGGGTGAATCCATTGAACTGAAGAGTAGGTGTTGCAACTCCATTGATATTCAGGGCCCAGTTGGCACATAGGCAGACCAAAGATTTAAGTTTCTTGCATGTAAATCTACCAACTCTTGTACTAATAATAGATTCCAATAGAAGGACAGAAGAGTCATGCATAGGGAAACCACTGCTGAGTTTAACTCTGTCACACTGGGGAGCATAAATACCAGATTACACTCTGGTGACAAGGCAGCAAACTCTTAAGCTATCTTCTCTGACTGCAGTGTCTGGATGTCTCCATATCCCTGAGAAGCTTCATTACTTGGGGTAGTATCTAATTTGGCTGTCAATGTGTTGGGATGTGCATAAGCCCTACCTCGGGGATTGCCTCCCAACTCACTTTGAAGTCTCTTAGCCATAAAAACTCATTTGTCTTTAGCTTTTCTCCATTTTGGAAAAGGTATTTTTTCTCCAGATGCATTGCTTATTAGTACTTGGTAGCAATCCCTCAGTGCCATGAAGCTCATCTCCAGGAGTAATGTCCCATGCTGGGGGGAAGTTATTGCTTTTATATGCTGAAATTTGACTTAGAGAGAGGCCACATTTGAGGAACAAGGAGGTTCCCCATGGGTAACTCTTAGGTATCCTATGTCACTAGGCTAAATTTCAATTTTAAGAGAAAAGGCTCATAAGCATACTCATCAATATGAAGGGTTTTTCAATGGGCCATCCTCCTTCATAAGTCATTATCACTGTGCTTGAGGCATTCTTTTTGATCCATTAGACAATGTGGCAGAGCTCCCCTGGGTGGGAATTTGATATTCTTTTGGTTATTGTGTGAATCTCCACCCACCATGGCAATGCCCAAGGAACATTTGAACACATTTATATGTCTTATATACATATACCCAGGTGAACTTCCTCCCATATATACCCCCTCACTGACACCCCAAATCAATGATCCTTCCCTGCCACAGTTGTAACTCTTCTGTGATCTAAGACTTCTTCAATAATGAAGTCAATAAAATAGCCACGTACAATTAATGAGAAAATAAAATAATAATGAGTTTTATACATAAGAAATAAAATACAGAAAAAATAACAAAAAGTAAAAGAATATTTTTAAAAATGAGGATATTAAACAATAATGAAAAATATTTGTAAAAACCTTTTTTTTTTTTTGACATTTTGCCTTTTATCACTCTAAGACTGTTGTCCTGTATATACAGTGACATTTTCTTCCTTTTATTCCCCCAGTGTCTTACTTTTTTTTTTCATTTTTTCTTCAAAGAAGATTTAGGACACAGTATAGTCATGTATAGCACACAGCGGATTCCCAAATACTCAATATCCTCCCCCTTTTCCCCTTCCTCCCATCAATAAAATTTTATGTGTGGATGGTACTTTTGTTACAACTGATGCACAAATATTGGAACATAGCTGCTAACCATCATCAATGGTTCACATTATGGTTTACATTTTAGACCATGGACTATTACAAAATCTGATAAAATTTATCATGTCTTGTATTCATCATTGCAGGATAATGCAGAACACTTCATTCAACCATAAAATGCCCCTTGTTCCAACTATTTTATTCCTCCCTCCCCCTCCCCTTTGGGTCCATGGCAAACACCAGGCTTCACTCCTTGAAGGACAAGATTCAGAGTTACTTACATATTCACTGAGGGCTTGACACAGTTGTCTGTCTTACCCTATTAGGCACTGCTGATGATCTCAAGTGTCTCCCATTCCTCTGTTTGAGAACATAGCAAGACACCCTAGGATTGGAGTCTAACACCTTCCCACTCATTATGTGGGTCTCTACCCACTGATGCAAAATACTATGCCAAAATGATCTCTCACATGCTTCTTAGAAGCCTGGCTCAGGGTGCACCCCATCCAAGACCCTAAACCAGTAAACTTTCCTTGTCATATTCCAAATGAGCATTTCCAAAATTGTAATTTCAACCAAGTACCCACCAATCCCCAGTGTCCACCTGCTCCCTCCCCCTACCCTACCCCTAGTTCCATGGACCATCCAACCCACTCTTCCCTAACTACTCCTGTGTCAAACCTGGCCCACTCAACCCAATATTACCACTATGCCTTTGTCATGTCCCATCACTGCACAACTACATGCTTCCACCTTGTCATATATTTTGTCCCTATGAGCATTGGCTCAAAACCTTCTTCTTTTCTATTTCCTGTAAAACTATCTTCCAGACTCTAGCTCTGTGAGTCTGATCAGTTTGCTTAATTTATATCAGTGAGGTCAGATAATATTTATCCTTCAATGCCTGGCTTGCTTCACTCAACATAAGGTCCTCAAGATTCATCCATTTTATCCAGTGTGTTAGTACTGTATTCCTTCTCACAGCTGAGTAATATTCTATTGTATATATAAAACAGTTTATTTTACCATTCATCAGTTGATGGGCATTTGGGTTGATTCCATCTTTTGGCAATAGTGAATAATGCCACTATGAACATTGATGTGCATGTTTGTGTCCTTGCTTTCACTTCTCCAGGGTATTTACCCAGCAGTGGAATTTCTGGTTCATATGGCAGATATATGGTTAGTTTTCTGAGGATCACCAAACTGTCCTCAGCAATGGTTGCAACATTCTACATTCCCACCAGCATTTTATGATGTTTCCCATTTTTCTGAATTTTCTCCAACAATTTTAGTCCTCTGATTTTTAATAGCCACCAGTCTAATGGGTATAAGCTGGTATCGCATTGTAGTTTTGATTTGCATTTCCCCAATAGCTAGCGATGTTGAGCATATCTTCATGTGCTTCTGAGAAATTTGTAATTCTTATTGGGAGAAGTGTCTATTCAAATCACTTGCCCATATTTTAAATGGGTTGTCTTTTCATTTTTGAGGGGTATGATTTCTTTATATGTGTTAGATAATAGACTCCTATCAGATATATGGTTACCAAATACTTTCTCCCATTGGGTAGGTTGCCTTTTTATTTCTTGACAAACTCCTTTGAGGTGTAAACATTTTTAATTTTGAGGAGGTCCCATTTGTCTATTTTTTTCTTTCACTTCTCGTGCTTTGATTGTCAAGTTCATGAAATCATTTCTTATTGCAAGGTCCTGTAGATGTTTTCCTCCATTATATTCTAAGGTCTTTATGGTCTTGGCTCTTATATTTATATTTTGGGGCCATATTGAGTTAGTTATTGTAGAAGTTGTAAGATGGTGTTCCTTTCTCATTCTTTTGGATATAGAGATACAGTTCTCCAAACACCATTTGTTGAAGAGCCCATTCTCACCCAGTTGAGTTAGCTTGGTGCCCTTGTGAAATGTCACATGAATGTATATGTGAGGATCTGTATCAGAATTCTTGATTCTGTTCCATTCGTCAATGTTTGTCCTTGTACCAATACCATGCAATTTTGTCCATTGTAGTTTTGTATTATGTTTTAAAGCCAGGTAGTGTGATTTCTTCAATTTCAATTTTCTTTTTCAATATTTTTTTGGCTATTTGGGGCCTCTTGCCCTTCCAAATAAATTTCATAGTGAGCTTTTCCGAATCATTAAAGAATGCTGCATTAATTTTTATTGGGATTGCATTAAATTTATATATCAGTTTGGGTAGGATAGACATCTTAACAATGTTTGGTCTTCCTACCATGAACAGGGAATTTTCTTAATTTATTTAAGTCTTGATTTCCTTTAAAAAGATTGTGTAGTTTTCTGCATATGTCACTTACATCTTTACTTAAATTTATTCTTATGTATTTGTTTTTTTAATTGCTGTTGTAATTAGGATTTTTTCCTGATTTCTTCCTCAGATTGCTGATTATTGGTATACAGAAATGCTACTGATTTTTCACATTGATCTTAAAACCTGTGACTTTACTGAACTCATTTATAAGCTTTACAAAGCTTGTAGATTTCTCAGGGCTTTTATGTATAGGATCATGTTGTCTGCAAATAGTGAAGTTTTTACTTCTTTCTTTCCAATTTGATGCTTTTTATATCTTTTTCTTGCCTAAATGCTGGAGCAAGTACTTCTAATACAGTGTTAAATAGGAGAAGTAATTTTTCAAAATACACTCTTATGATACTCTATTTCTATGGGGTCAGTGTTGATATCCTCTTCCTCATTTCTTATTTTGTGTATTTGCATTTTCTTTCTTTTTTTCTTTGTGAGCCTAGCTAGAGATATGTCAATTTTATTGATCTTCTCAAATAACCAGCTTTTGGTTCTGTTTATTTTTTCTATTGCTTTCTTAGTTTCAATTTCATTTATTTCTGCTCTAATTCTTTATTATTTATTTATTTATTTTGTACCTCCTTTTGGGGTTAGTATTGTTCCTTTTCTAACTCCTGCAGATATGCAGTTAAGTCTTTAGTTTTAGCTTTTTTATTCTTATTTGATATATACATTTACAGCTATGAATTTCCCTCTCATTACCACTTTCACTGTGTCCCAGAGATTTTAAAATATTTTGTTTTCACTTTCATTCATTTCAATGTACTTACTGATTTCCTTTGTGATTTCTTCCTTGACCCACTTTTTGTCTAATAGTGTGTTGTTTAACTTCCATATATTTGTGCCTAATCTTGTTCTCTGGACTTTACTAATTTCTAGCTTCATTCCATTGTGGTCAGGAAAATTACGTTGAAGAATTTCAATATTTCTGAATTAATTGAGCATTGTTCTGTGGCCTAGCATGTGGTCTATATTGGAGAATGGTCCATGTGCACTTGAGAAGAATGAATATCCTGCTGTTTGGGGTGTAGTGTTCATTATGTCTATTACTTCCAGCTCCTCTAATGTATTATGCAGTCTTTGTTGCTTTATTGAGTCTCTGTTGAGATGTTCTCTCTAATGATGTAATGGTGTATTGTATAATTGTAGAAGCATCTATTTATCCACTTATTTTTTCCAGTGTTTGCCTCATGTATTTTGAAGCACCCTAGTTAGGTGCATAAATGTTTATGATTGTTCTTTTTCCTGAAAGATTACTAATTTTACTAATATGTAGTGTCTGTCTTTGTCCCTTACAATAGTTTTGCACTTAAACTCTATTTTTTCCAATATTAACATAGCTTCTCCAGCCATTTTTTGGTTAGTTTTTGTTCATAAAATTGTTTTCCAGCCATTCACTTTCATCCTTCATGCATCACTGTGTCTAAGGTGGGTTTCTTATTGAAAGCCTATAGATGAGTCATATTACCTTATCCATTCTGCCAGTCTGTGTCTCTTGACTGATGAGTATAGTCTATTAACATTCAATGTTATAATTGTCATGGAATTACTTAGTTTACCCATATTTTCTTTTGGTTTATGTATGTCATATATTGTTTTTATTGCTTTTTTTTTCTTTTTAATTGTTCTTACACTCTACTTCAACTCTCTTTCTCCTGTTTTTTTTCCTTTGAACCTGCAGAATTCCCTTTAGTATTTCTTGAAATGCAGCTTTCTTATTAACATACTCATTTACATTGTGTTTTTGAATATTTTGAACTCTCCCTCATTTCTGAATGCCATTTTTGCTGGATAGAGAATTCTTGGCTGTAAGTTTTTTTTTCTTTTAGCACCTTGACTGTGTCATAACTCTGCCTTCTTGTCTATATTGTTTTAGCTTAGAAATCAGCACTTAATTTTATAGAGTTTCCTTTGTTTGTGATGTTTCTGTTTTCTCTTGCTGTATTCAGTATTCTTTCTTTGTCTTGAGCATTGGACAATTTGACAAGTATGTATCTTGGAGTAGGCCTATAGGTATTTACACTCTTTAGGGTGTGCTATGCTTCGTGGATATGTACATTTGTCTCCTACAATAGGGTTAGGAAGTTTTCAGCTATTATTTCCTCCAGCACTCCTACTGTCCCCTTTCCCTTCTCTTCTCCCTCTGGAATGCCTATAATGAGTATATTTGTGCCTTTTGCATTGTCATTCAACTTCCTGAATCCCTGCTGAATTTTTAAAAATCTTTTTATTTATCTGTTGTATCATCTGTTTGATTTAAAATGTACTGTCTTTCACATCACTAATTTTTTCCTCTGTCTGTTCAAATCTGCTGTTCTGTGCTTCCATTTTTTTTTATTTCTTGGATTGTGCCACTCATCAACTTCTTATCCATTATCTTTTTATATATGTTTACAATTTCTTCAATATATTCTCCCAGTGTCTTCTTAATATCCTTAATCTCTTCCTTCACTTCATTAAGTTGATTCATGTTATTTGTTGGACAGCTCTGATTAGTTTTTCCATGTTCTGCATCTCACCTTCATTTTTAGGTTTTCATTGGACTAGGCCATGCTTTCCTGTTTCTTAGTGTGGATTCTGTTTTTTGGTTGGTATCTAGTCATTTGTTTATCTTGGTGTGTTATTTCAGTTGATTTACTTCTCTCTCTGCTCTATGGTTTTATTTTGTTGTTTTGGAGTGTGGTAAGGTTTCACTTTGACACTTCTTTCCTCTTTTTCTATTTTATTGCTGTTTTCTATGTTCCCTTAAAAATGTTACTACCAGAGAAATAAGAAGAGATAGGAAAAGAAAATGAGTAATAATAATGATAATAGTAAAAGGTAGGAGAGGGACCATACAAGATGTAGGCATTTGAAAAATTAGCCCAAGTAAGAAGTACAGAAGAATAAGATTAGAAAAGTGGAATAGAAACAATGAAACATGAAATAGAATGGAGAAAAACATAAAATGAATTAAAGTCCAAAATGATGAGAAGAGGGGAAATAAAGAAGTGGAAGGGAGAAGGAAAGAGAAAAAAAAGAGTGAAAAAAGAGAAAATAAAACATGGACAAAGTAGGAGATAGAAAGAAATGACTACAAGAAAAATTGAAGACCAAGCCCAAAGAGGTGGAAAGAATGAACAATAAAAAACAGAGAAAATAAGGATGAAGGAGTGGAAAGATACAGCTTAGGTAGAGAAAAATGGGAAACAAAAGAAAGAGTGAAAATACAAACAGAGTAACAAAAGAAGTGTGGATACCACAACAAGAAATCCAGACAGCAGCTGCTTCTTCTGTCTTGTTTGGTTTTCTAAAAAGAAAGAGAGGGTGAAGGCAGGAAAAGGATAAAAAAAAAGCCAAGATAAACTTAGAAAAGCAGCCTTTTCTCTTGGACCCCTACTAATTTTCTCAGGCTGTTGCTCTTCAACAATCATTGACCTTGCAGCCTGTCCGCTGCTGGTTTTAAGCCAGGTTTTATTGAGTAAAATAAGGAAAGTATAAAAGGAACCTTTTTCTTTCTTTCTTTTTTTTTTTAAAGGAAGTGATCCAATAAAAGCTGATACAAAGAGGATGTTAGTATGTTACCTCTCATAAAAGTTCCCTGGTTTCTTGATAACCTTGCATCACTTCTCAGAGAGGAGCGGGAGTCAAACAAGAGACCTTGTATGTGCTAAGTTGCAACTCATCCACTAAGCTCATTTGCCTTCTTAGGTTAGAAAGGCCTTTCAGATACCTATAAGCCCTATTGCCTCCTGTAATCTCTGCCTCCTTTCTGATATAAGCTCTCTTTAATTAAGATGCTAGGTGTGGCAACCTGCCTAAGAAGAACCCCCTCTCCTCTCTGAGGTAATTCCTCTCTTTACCTAGGACATTCTGGGTAAAGAGACATCCTGCCTGAGGAGATCTTCCTCCCCATCCCTGTTGCATTTGGATACCTTTCAAAACCCAAGGGGAGTGTGGTGGCTAAAATAACCATAAAAAATCCATTTTCCACCCTCTCTGACCCCTCTTCCTCCCACAAGAGTTCACTGACACACTCCTTTTGAAGAAGTAATCCAGAGGCTCAACTTCGACTGTTTGTCCTGATGGTAGGGTATAAATGCCTTTTCCAGCCACAGGCAGAAGAAACTCAAGATTTTTGCCAGCTTAATTTTCTTTCTAGCACCCTCCTAGATGATGCAGAGCACTCACACCCCCTTTATCTATCTTAAGGTGCTGACGGGGGGAAGAAGGCTGTTCTCTTAGTCTTCCTTCAATCACAGTTGTCAGGAGATTTGCCCTCACCTGATATCTCAGCAATGGAGGAGTGGAGCCCTTCCTGGTGGCTGGGAGGGTCAATAACTCACAGTATGCTTTTTTGGCTTCCTCCTCTCTGTCCCCGACTCTCCGGTTAGTTGTGAAGCTGTGTCCTATACTACTGTACCATAATGTAGGTTACCAAGGCAGCCCTATACTACCTCTCAGTTGTTTTAGTAAGAGATAAGCTTTATCTGTCTACCCCACCTGCCATCCCCCCCCTTATTTTTTAAATTTCAGTTGTTGTGGCCTTCAGCTCATGTGTTTCTCTTTGGTTCTTAATGACAATCTCAAAGTCATTCTCATATTGCTGATTCATTGTCTTTTCATGTAATTAGTTATTTCTCTGTGTTCTCCTTTATCTGCATGAGCATACTGAGAATCATCTTTTTTATAAGTTTGTGTCTAAATGGTCCAAAGTCTGCTCTTCTTCTTTGATGGTTTCTGGAATTTCTTCTAATTCCTTTGGATGGTCC
>JAQZBX010062666.1:0-16855 GCA_029593785.1 Cabassous unicinctus
CATAATGTAAACCATTGACAATGTTTAGTAGCTATGTTTCACTATTTTTATATCAGTTATAACAATGCTACCATCCACATATAAAAAGGTATTAATATGGGTGGGAGGAAAGGGGGAGGGTGTTGGGTATATGAAAGTCCCTTTTATTCTGTGTGTGACTTTGCTGTGACCTAAAACTTCTTTGAAAACAAAATGAAAAATAGTGAGACAGTGGAGAGTGAGAGGGGGAAGGTGCCACAGTACAGATTGGACACCAGATATTGCAGTGATGAAAGGCAAAATGTCAAAAAAATTTTAAAATATTTTTCATTTTTTAAATATCCCAATCTTTTCATTTCATTTTATTTTTAGTTTTTTTAATTTTTATGTACTTTATCTCTTACATTTAAACTTATTATTATTTCATTTTCCTATTAATTGTGTTTGGCTATTGTAATCTTTGAAGAAACTTTGGATCACAGAAGGGTTACTACTGGGGCAGGGGAGGATCACTGATGTGGGTGGGGTGTCAGGCATGGGGGATGCATGGGAGGAAGTTCACCTGAGCATACATATAAGGTATTTAAAAATGTTCATATGTTCACAGGGCATTGTCACAGTCAGTGGAGACTCTCTCAATAAATGAGAGAATACTGAATTCCCATCCTGGAGAGCTCTGCCACATTCTCTAATGGAGCAGCAACCATCCCCTTAGTGCAGGGGAATTGACTGGTGAAGGAGGATGATCCACTGATGGGCCCTTGATATTGATGACTAGGCTTATGAGTCTTTGCACTTGAAATTGAAACTTAGCCTATTGTTATGGGGTGCCTAAGGGTTGCCTCCTGAGAGCCTCCTTGTTGCTCAAATGTGGCCTCTAAGCCAAACTCAGCATATGAATGCACTACCTTCCTCCCAGCATGGGGCATGACTTCCAGGGATGAGCCTCCCTGGCATTGAGGGATTGCTACCAAGCACCAACTGGCAATGCAACTGGAAAAAGACCTCAAATAAAAGGGGGAAAAATAAAGCCAAATGAGTTTATATGGCTGAAAGACTTCAAAGTGAATCAGGATGTCATTCCAGAGTTAATGCTTGCACACATTTCAGCAGGATCTCATAGACTTCCAAAGTGGGTACCATCCCAAATAGTGGGGCTCCTGAGGGCTCTGGAGACACCCAGGTCCTATGGTCGGGGCAGATATCTCTCGAGTTTGGTGCCTTGCCAGTGGGCCCTACTTTGGAGTTTGTGCTCCTAAGAGTGACAGAGTTGGACTCAATTATGTTTTCCCTGCACATGGCTCATCTGTCTCTTCTATTCAAACCTATACTTGGTGCTGGAATTTGTAGGTGTACATCCAGAGACTCGAGTCTTTGGGCTGTCCATATGTCAGCTGGGCCCAGAACCTTGGTGGAGGTGCAACTCCTACTCTACAGCTCAATGGACTCACCCAGGACAACTGGTGGGATGATGATGATGGACAATGGCCTTCCCAGGAAATGGAGAGAGTTTGCAGCTTCAGGCAGTAGAGACCCATCCATCTTCCCCATGGGACATAAGCCTCTCTCAATTGGAAGTGGAGAAGACATCACCATCCCAGACTTCTCAGGGTTAGGGGAAGAGCTATGGACTAGAGTGGACTTACTGGTGTTCTACTATAGACATATTGTGATTCAAGAAATGAAGAAATTACAACATTGATGTGGAGCCAGTGGCCACTGGAGGCTCTGGGGGCAGGGAGAGGGAAAAGAAGTTGTAATACAGGGTTTTTTTCAGGACTTGGGAATCATCCTGAGTGACAGTGCAATGACAGATATAGGCCATTTTATATCATCATATAGCATGCAGAACTGTGTGGGAGAGAGTGTGGTCTACAGTGTGAACTATGACCCATTCTTAATGGCAAAGCCCCAAGATGTGTTTGTCAATTGCAATTAATGTGCCACACTAATGAAGGATGTTCATGTGGGAGGTTGTGGGAGGTATGGGAGGTGGGGTATATGGGAATCCTTATATAATTTGTGTAACAATTATGTTATCTATGTATCTTTTAAAAATTAAAATAATAATAATAATAATAATGATAGGGTGGGTTGGGGGAAAAATACACCAAATGCTGGATATGGAGTATAGATAGTAGTAATATTTTGACTATATTCTTTTATAATTTCTAACAAATGTTTCACAACAATGCAAGGTGTTGGTGGTGGGTGATGTATAGGAGTCCTGTAGGATGTTATGCATGTTTGTTTTGTAAGTTCACAACCTTTACTGTACACTTATGGTTTATGTACATTTATGTATGAATGATATACTTCAATAAAATTTTTAAAAAAAGAAAAAATTTTTAAGGAAAACTGTATGATGCTTTTGCTAGCCCTTGGTCCACTACATCATTGGCTCAGCAATAATTTTGAGACTGGGAAGCATGTGATCCCAGTGTAAGACTCTTTTCCCTGGTTCTGGAACTTGCACAGAAGACATTATTTGCAAATGAGTGTGCATGTTTGATCTAACCCACCAAGTAGCTACTTGAAGGACTGACCCAGGGTGCTTGCTGTCTGTTTTGCATATATCAGCACTCACTTGGCATGGATGAGTTGAAGACATTGAAGACAAATGACTGGAGGGAAAGATTACATTTGAGATATACATTAGATGGCCTTGGCCAGGTAGAAAGAGCTGGGGTGTGTTTCCTTAGAAAATTAGGGCATTCAAGAGTACCTGTGTATAGAGGGGTGGTTTACAAACTCACACTCATAAGCCAGGGCAAGATATGTGCTCAGAAATACCTGAGAAGACCCTAGGCTTTTATGTAAGAGTGTTCTCTACTCTCAGTGCATGTCTGACTAAATATTGATGGGAAGTCCAGGAAAGAGAATATCTGCAAAGATAGACTTGCAGGTGTTTTGCTGTTTGATTCCTTTTGTTTTGTTTGCTTATTTGTATATTTTCACTTTGGGGGGGGGTTCTCCTGGTATTGAAGGAAAAACCTGTCAAAACATTAGATTAAAAATAAAACAAAATTAGAAATAGCCAAATAGTATGCTAAGCAAGCAGAGGCATCAGTGAGAGAACATTCCAAGGAATATAATCTTAGCAAAAATAATTTAGAAGCATCAATAAACTGACTATTACATCCTTCCCCAATAAAATATATAACAAATGTTGGAGAAGTGAGAAAATCTGATTTCCAGAGTTATGGTATTATAAATTCAGTTTCCAGATTTTAATAAAAATTTCAAGGTTTACAAACAAATGGGAACAAGTGCCCCATTCAAAAGAACAAAACAAAACAGCAGAAATCAGCCCTGAGGAAATCCAGGCATTGGACATAATGGGCAAAACTTGGAAAAACTATATTAAATATGATCAAATACCTGATGGAAAATGTACAAAAACTAAAATGAAGCCAAGAAAACAATATATTAACAAAATGAGAATATCTCAATAGATGTAGAAAAGGCATTTGGCAAAATCCAGGCCCTTTTCTTGAAAAAAAAATTCCAAAAAGTAGGAATAGAAGGAAACTTGTTCTTCAAAACAAAAGTGATTTATAAAATATCTACAGCTAATATCGTACTCATTGCTGAAATACTGCAAACTTTGCCCCTCTGATCAGGAACACAGAAAAAGGCAAGATGTCCTCTTTCACAAGTGCTATTCAATATTGTACTAGAATTTATATATAGAGAGAATAGGCAAGGAAAAGAAATAAAAGGTATTCAAATTGGAAAGAAAGAAGTAAAACAATCTGTATATGCAGACATATAATCTTATATAGCAAAAATCCAAAGGAGTCCACAAGAAAAACTATTAAAGATAATAAAGAAGCAAAATGGTAGGGTACAAGAATAAAACTCAAAAATCAATTCTGTTCTTATACATTAACAATGAACAATCCAAAGAAGAAATAAAGAAAGCAATTCCATTTACAATAGCATCTAAGTAAACCCAAGAATAAATTTAACCAAGGACACAAAATATTTGTGTACTGAAAACTACAAAACACTGCTTAAAGAAATTAAAGAAGACCTAAATAAATGTCAAGATATCCCATGTTCATGGACTGGAAGAGTTAATATTGTTAAAGTGTCAATATTACCCAAAGCAATATGCAAATTTGATGCAATCCCAATAAAAATTCCAACATTGTTTTTTGAAGAAATGGAAAAATCAATCCTTGAATTTATATGGAACTACAAGAGGCCCCAAATAAACAAAGCAATTTTGAAAAAGAACAAAGTTACAAGAATCACACTTCCCAATTTCAAATTCTACTACTAAGCAACAGCAATCAAAATGGTATGGTATTGGCATAAAGATAGATGAAGAGATCAATGGAAGATAATGGAAAGTCCAGAAATAGACAAATACCTCTATGACCAGGTGATTTTTTAAAATTTAATTTATTGAATTATATAACTCATATATGAACATACATAAACAATAAGTGCATAACAGTAGTTGTGAAATTACAAAACAAACATACATAACATCATATAGGGCTCTCATACCTCACCCGACCACCAATACCTTGCATTGTTGTGAAACATTTTAAACTAATGATTAAAGAGCATCCTCAAAATATTACTAATAACCAAAGTGTTTTCCTCCAACCCACCCTATTATTATTATTTTCATATCATTTTTACATAAACATACAAAAACAATAAGTGTATAGTAAAAGTTGCAAACTTATAAAGGAAACATTCATAACATCATACAGGGATCCCATACATCAACCCTCCACCAACACCTTACATTGTTGTGAGAGCTTTGTTACAAATTATGGAAGAATATTTTCAAAATCTTACTACTAATTATAGTCCTTATCTTACATTTGGTGTATTTTTCCCCCAACCCACCCTATTATTATTTTTTAAATATATTTTTATGATAGAAGTTGTAAACTTACAAAACAATCATGCACATGTGTAGAGTTCCCAAACAACACCCCTCTATCAACATACCACACTGTGGTGGAACATTGGTTACAGATTATAAGATAATATTATTTGATTATTACTGGGTCCATAGCACATATTTGGCACACATTTTCCATACTCCCCCACTATTAACACAGTGTATCTTTGGCATAGATGCAAGAATATTACATTATTACTGTTAACCACAGTCCATAGGTCACTCCAGTTGTATTTTTCCCATACTTCTCCACATTCCCACCACCCTGCAATACTGATGTACATCTGCTCTAGCTCACAAAGGACACTCTTGCATCTGAACCATCAACCAAAATTTTCATCCACCTCTGGGTTTACTGTGCTATTCAATCCCTAGATTATTCTTTAGCTTTCTGTCAATTAGCATTTACATCCCTAGACTACCATTTTCTGTCACATTCCCATTTATAAACCAGGTGTTACTCACTATAACGTGTTACCATCAACTCTGTACATTTCCACACTTTTGCAGTAAAGCTAATTAAAACTTCTACATACATTAAATATCAGTAGTCCATCTCAGTCCTCCTCTTATCGCCTTTAAGAATCTACCACCTACCACCAGGCTTTGAAGATATTTTCCTACATTTTTTAAGAAGCTTTATGGTTCTTGCTTTTATATTTAGGTTTTTGATTCATTTTCAATTAATTTTTGTATAAGATGTGAGATAGGGGTCCTCTTTCCTTCTTTTGCTATGGCTGTCCAGTTTTCTCAGCACCATTTGTTGAATGGACTGTTCTGCCCAAGCTGAGTGGGTTTGACAGGATAGTCAAAAATTACTTGACTGTAGATGTGAGGGTCTGTTTCTGAACCTTCAATTTGGTTCCATTGGTCTATGTTTCAGTCTTTATGCCAGTACCATGCTGTTTTTTTTACCACTGTAGCTAGGTAATACAACTTAAAGTCCAGAAATGAGAGTCCTCCAACTTTGCTTTTCCTTTTTAAGATGTTTCTGGCTATTCACAACCCCTTGCCCTTCCAAATAAATTTGATAATCATGTTTTCCATTTATTTAAAAATGCTGGTGGAACTTTTATTGTGATTGCATTGAATCTGAACATCAATTTGAGTAGAATTGACATCTTAATGATATTTAGTCTTCCAAGCCATCAACATGGAATGTTCTTCCAATTATTTAGGTCTTTTCTTTTATTTCTTTTAATAATGAGTTGTAATTTTCTGAATACAAGTGCTTTACATCATTGGTATTTACTGCAAAGCAAGTCTTTTGGTTACAAACGCTCTCCATTTCTGTTTATCTGTGACTATTCTAAACTCACCCTCATTTTTGAAAGAATTTTGCTGGATAAAAGATTCTTGGCTGGAAGTTTTTCTCTTGCAGCATCTTAAATACATCATATCACTGCCCTCTTACCTCCATGGTTTCTGTTGAGAAAATAGCACTTAATCTTATTGGGGATATCTTCTATGATATGCATTACTTTTCTCTTGCTGCTCTGAGAATTCTATTTGTCTTTAGCATTTGAAATTCTGATTAATATGTGTCTTGGAGTTGGTCTATTCAGATTTTTTTGGATGGGAGTATGTCATTCTTCTTGGACATGGATATCTATGTCTTTAGGGTTGGGAAACTTTCTACCATTATTTATCTTTGTCCCTTTTCACTTCTCTTCTCCTTCTGGGACACCCATGAAATGCATGTTCACATGTCCTTTGCTGTCATTTATTTCCCTGAGACTTTGTTCAAGTTTTTCCAATCTGTTCTTTATCTATTCTTTTGTATGTTCACTTTCAGAGGCCATTTCTTCAAGCTCACCAATCCTTTCTTCTGCCTCCTCAAATCTGTTATTATATTATTCCAGTGTATTTTTTATTCCATTTATTGCACCTTTCATTCCCAGAAGACCTGCTATTTTTCAATGTATGCTTTCAAATTCTTCTTTGTGTTCATCCAATGTCTTCTTACTATCCTTAATTTCATTAGCCATCTCATTGAATTTATTAAGGAGTTTTGTTTGAACCTTCAGTTTGGTTCCATTGGTCTATGTTTCTGTCTTTATGCAAGTACCATGCTGTTTTTACCACTGTAGCTAGGTAATACAACTTAAAGTCCAGAAATGAGAGTCCTCCAATTTTTCTTTTCCTTTTTAAGATGTTTCTGGCTATTCATGATCCTTTACCCTTCCAAATAAACTTGATAATCATGTTTGTCTCATCTCCTTTATGTCATCTGGAGGCTTATCTTGTTCCTTTTACTGGGCTATATCTTCCTGTTTGTTGGTGTGGATTGTAATTTTTAATTGCTGTCCTGGCATCTGGCTTACTAGAGTATTTATTCTGGGGGCAGTTTTTCTCTTTATTTTAGGGATTCCTGCCCTTTCTCCCTTGCTGATTGTGTAGTAGAAGCCAAGGATGTAGTTGGTGCTACAAGCTGTGGAGGCTCAAGCTGCCCTCATTTCCCCAAGGACCAATGAAGCTTCTCTTAACTTTCTCCTTTGCCAGGGGTAGGGACAATCCAACTACTGGAATAATCCAACTCATGCAAGCCTAGACTGTAGCTGCCCAGAAAGACTGATGAAGCTTCATCACCTTTCTCCCCTGCCTGGGGTGGGGATGGAGCTGCAGGTGTGGGCAGCAATCTATGCAGTGCAGGCCCAAGATGACCACAGTTGCCCTGGTAGACTTCTGATTATTCAGTCTGTGCCAGCTAAATGTACTTGCAGTTACCAGGATGGCCTGGGGCAGGGCCCACCAGCTTTCTCTCTGCTAGAGGTGGGGTGAAGCCTAGGTTAGGATTGCAGGCCAATCTGGGTGAAAGAAACCAGTCTTTACCATCACTGTTATCTTCAGTCAGCCTGGTTTCCCCTCATGCTGGGAGTGGAGTCAAAGTGGCAGCTACTGGCCTCTTTCTGAATTGGACAGGTTCAATCTTTAGCTGTTCTTAAGGTTATACTTTAACCCACTGAATTTACTAATCAGTACCTGAAGTTGGTGCCCATCTGTCTCTTCCTCCCCCATTTTTGGGAAGTGGAGCTTTCAATTCCAGTGGCAGAATAGCACCTGAGGTGTCTTGTGCCTCCAGTGGAGTATGGGCACTGGCCTCCCTGGCGTGGAGTGCTCTACTTAGGAATCTTCTCTGCAGATGGGCAATCTCCTCCTTCCATTCTTTAAAGAATGTAGCAGGATGCACTTCTGGTCTCCTGGAGGCCCCAAACAAGTACTTTATTTTATTTTATTTTATTTTATTTTATTTTATTTTACATCATAAACTTATATTTTTATTCTCTTTTTGTACATATTGGCAATAGAGCCTAAAGTTGCATGTCCTATGAAATATGCAAAACCAAGGCATTTACATAAATAATTTATACTTCAGAAAATTAAAATTGAAAAATATTTTCCACATCATTAGAGTTTACAGTATTTAAAGTAAATCAAGCTTTCCTCCTTAGATTTCAAACTATTATTGTCTCAGCAGAGAATAAAATCTAATCAGGAATAAAATGATCACATTTCTGCTGTCTGTTCAGTGCATGAGCAGAAGCACCTGGGGGTAACCACTCATTTCACTCCAGTGCTTCACCTCCTGAGCGGCAGCTCGGGTGATTACTAACTGCCCTGTAGCAGGAGCTGATTCTAGGAGCTCCTTCCTCTGAGGCCATCTTGCTGGTTGTCTCTGACCAGGTGATTTTTGACAAGGCTGTTAAATACATGAGTCAAGAAAGAATAGTCTCTTCAAATATTGTGCTTGGGTTATTGGATATTTACATGTAAAAGAATGAAATTAAACCCCTACCTCATACCATATACAAAAATGTATATGCATATGTTTGTATGTATATGTATATATTCATAGAGGGATATGATTTGATACTTTAGAAAACAAAATGGACTATAACAAGTGCTGGCAAGGATATGGTGTATGAAAACTTCATGGATTCTGGTGGGAATGTAAAATGTTGCAGACATTGTGGAAAATAGGTTGGCAGTTCCTCAAAATGCTAAGCATAAAATCACAATATGACCTGAGAATCTACTCCTAGACAAAATAACCATAACCAAGGAATTGGAAACAAGGACTCAAAGAGATACTTGTAGCCAATATTCATAGCATATTATTCGCAATAACCAAAAGTGTTTATCAATGGATGATTTGATAAACAAAATTTGGCAAATGTATACAATGGAATTTTAATCAGCCATAAAAGGAAAGATATCCTCAGACATGCTACAACATGAGTTTATCAAAATAAATTATGAATCAGAGTTTCCAAGCACAGAAGGAAAAGTACAACTTCTAAGACTTCAATAAATAAATAACGAGATTTGCATACAATATGAAAATATTTCATAACAAGAATATAAATAAATTCTCTAACATTAAAATACTTGAGAATAGTAGTATATTTTATAATTATTAAAGAACCAGTTCTCAATGAAAATTAACAGGAATAATTTGAATTAAGTAGAAACAGGCATTGTAGTTCATTGACTGTCAAACTTAGCTGCATATCAGAATCAGTTGGAGACTTTGGGAAAAAATATAGGTGCATGGGAACCATATTTGATAATACGGCTATAATAGATCTGGGATTGGACTGATAAATCTAGTTTTTAAGAATGTTATCCAGGATATTATGGCTTGAAGATGGTGGCATGAATTTGGCATTTTGTATTGGTTCCTCCAAAGTCAGTGAAAGCAATCAGAAAAATGGGAAATAAATGAAAACTTCAAACTTATTTAAATGAAGATTTAAATGATTTAAAATTTTAAATGATTTAAATGATTTAAAATTTAAATAATTCTGCTCCAAGGATTAGTGTTTTAAATTGAACATATATGTGGGAAAATTGGAGATAAAATGCAGGAGGAATCAGATATCAGTGCAATCTCCAAGTACACTTTTCAAAGAGGAGAGCAACATCCTGAGTTGCATAACCAAAATTCTTTTCTTAAAAGAGTGGCAACAATTTTCACAGGCTTAATTGGGACACTATTTGGACATTGCTCCTGAGATAAAAAGAAACAAAAAGGAGGGGACAAATGGGAATCACACTTTCAGTCCATTGATATAGGACTTATATGAAGGAAAATGTTTGATGTACGACAAAAGAGAAACTGCTCATCAATATTGGCTGGTGGAAAGAAAATAATAAACCAAAAGATACAGCAAGTGTTTTCAAGGTTATAAAATAAAACATGCTTTTGTATACTGAGGTTGAAGGTGTACATTGCTGCAAACATGTTGGATTTCAGTTTGATCTCACCTAGTAAAGATCTATGTAGGCATAGTCTAAGATCCAGCAATTCCACTTCTAGATATGCACACCGGTGCACATATTGCAAATGTGCCAGGGGGTTACATGGAATGGTCTGATTAGCAAGCACTGTTTGAGTTACTACCGTATTATGAAAATCTGAAAACAGCCAAATTGCTAAAAGAATTGAGAAAGTGATTGTGGCCCAGTAACTCCTTGGAATTCTATACAAAAATGAGTAGCACAAAAATTATGGCCATAAACATCAACATGGAAGAATATCACAAATCTAAATTTCAGAAATAAAAACAAGGAACAAAAGACATAAAGCAGAAAACATTTTATGGGTAAATTAGAAGGTATATTAAAAATTCAATATATTGCTTGGTAATTTACAAATATGGTAAAGCTCCAAAGAAAAGCAAAACAAATTGATAACCATTGAATTAAAGAAAGAAATTATGTGTGGGTGTGAGAGAAGGGGATATAGAGAATGCATCAATGTTACTGAAATTGTTCTATTTCTTATGATTTGGTGAATGAACTGTCCTTTGATACTTATTCTATTTATCTTAGATTTTTTTTACATATTTCCTTGAAATGTTGCTATTTCAAATGTGGAACAGAATTTTTAGTTTAAATGAAATTTAAATAAAAATATCCAATGAATATTTAGCTAGTGTTTACCATATTTGAGAGCACAGCTTTATTATGTATGATATTTTACTTTTTAAGGGAAAAATGGCCATTTCTTCCAAAAAATTGCTTAAAGAAAACACATGTAATACAAAGAAAAATTATTTAAAAAGTAAGTGCACAAGACATATACAAAGAAATAGAAAAAAATAAGGAAAAGAAAATACATACAAAAGTTTGTCTTTAATACTTATGAGAAAACAATGCATAGAAGAAAGGAAATATATGATCAAAATAATTATTTTTCTCCAAAAGACTAAACTTCAATATATAATAATCTCTATAAACATGAGACAAATATAGGCATTCCAGGACTCAGACACAGGAGGGCAAGCCAACAGACAAGGAGGTTGAAGCACTGAGAAAAAGGAAGTGTCAAACTATTAAAATGCTTTCCTGAAGGAGAAAGGCATGAGATGAGACATATGCAGGTGCTGTTTTCTTAATAAGGAATTCTAGAACTATTTAGCCCTCTAAATTATGTGAAAGAATAACTTGATTTAAAATTAAAGAATAAAAAATAAAAGTCTCTTTCAGGCCCTTTGATCTTTTTCTTGGTAGAAAAACTCAGGCCCCCACTTCCTGTTCACAATCCTCTTTGTCTGGGAAAGCCCATACAATCTAGGCTGACTGCCCCTTTCTAGGAAAAGGATGCAAGAAAGTCTTGCTGAGAATGAGTCCTGTTTTCTAATGAAGTCTTCCCCTAGCTCTGCTGACTGAGGTGATCTTAATATCTGGGTTCCCTCTGCATAGCTCAGTCCTTAGACCCAATCCCTCATTCTCCCATTTGCTGCTGTCTGTTCCTGATGTTTGCAGCCCATTACAATGGGAGCCCATGTTTCTGTGTCCTGGAAGCCCAGGTCACCTCCCTAGTCCCCACTTATGGTCCATTTCTTGCTGCTCAAGTTCATTACATCTGGACATCTGTGCAGTTATTCTTAATCACCTTATCAAAGGGGGTGAAAAGTGAAAGAATAGGGATACTTGGGCCAAATAGGTACTCAGACATGGTTACCCTCACCATGAAAACATTGGGCAGGTCTTCAGAAGGGGCTATGTTAGGGTCAATCATGGAAGAAGGGAAGTCCCCCATCTCACATGAGAATTCCAAGTGGCCTTTTCACTTGGCTTCAGACTGAGGTCCAAACTTGCACCCTAGGTCTCTAGGAAGCAGCAGTCCCCAGAAAGCTGTGTAACCTTGTGTACCTGACTTAGGGATGCTCTGCTCTTCTAAGTAGTGTTTTATCTTGACAAGTCATTTTCTGTGAGCTCCAAGCAGTTCCCTGAGAATGTGAAATACCTCCTGATTCTACAGAGGACCTAGAATTGATGCATGGACGGAGATGGAGATGAGAGTTGACAGGCGAGGGTAATGTTGTGGGAACTGTGGCTCTGGGTTAGGGAGTAGGATAGGACTGTTTTAGGACATTCCAATGGATATGAGAGATAAGAATGATGTCATAGATGTCCAATTGTGTCACATCCCAAGCTTCAACTGGGGATTGGTTAGGCAGGTGAGAGGTTGGGAAAAAATTCCAGGGCCCAGGGCCTGATACTGAACAGAGGAGTATGGGGGTGGAGAGGAGGCTCCTGAGCACCGGCTCCTTCTATTGTTCACCACTTTCTTCAATGTTGAGTCTGCTTCTTCTCCTCCTGGGCTCAGGCTCCCTTGTCTCAGGTATAGACATTTTCCTCAGGCTTCCCATACACAATGACTTCATTAATACACCTCAGGCATGGCTGGGCTGCTGTATTTTGTGCTCCTCCAATTCACCTGCTATTACTTCCTCATGTCCAGGTCCACCTGTGATCTCCTGATAAGTTCAGTTGGTTTAGCCTTGGAGCCTTGAGGAGCTAAACCTCTGTGGAGATCAAGGATTCAGCATGACAATACCTCACTGCATTATCACTTGTCAGTGACAAACACCCTTGAGTGGAGGAAAGTCCCAGTGGACACTCCTCAGCTTCTGAAAGAAATTTTCTACTTCTCATGGAATAGCAGGAAACAAAGACCAAAAGATTGAGTAGAAAACAGGGAATGAAATGATTAAATGTCATTGTCCTGCAGAGAAAAAAATGAACAAAACAGAATGAAATTCTCCTAATATGCATCTCTTCCCCCATTCTACTGGAAATATCTGGACCTTTGCCTGAGGATGGACCTCAGTTTGGTTCAAGGGAATAATCAAAGTTGTTGAATAAAATTTCTCTTTATATAGACACTAATATAGTTACACCTGGGAAGGAAAAAGCTCATTTTCTCCTACAAGTAAAAGTAGTCTCTTCTTCACCTTGTGACTATATGTGCAGCTCTTTACCGCAGCCACCAAGTAGGTCCTCAAAAACCGAGGATATCCACTCCCACCTGTGAGCAGAGTTTCTTAATCTATACTCCTTCTTATGCTGATGTTTTCCTAATTGGCCATCTTCTTTCATATTAAGTGAAGGATATTTTTCAAATCCTAGATTCTTTGTACTTGACAATAATATCATAGATATATCTCTGAAACTTGTGGTTAAAATGACAAACTGAATTCACAATAGAAAGTTATCTCATTCTATAGATTGATCTACAGCTTTTCGTTTCTGATCTTCATGTAAATAGTTATTAAAATAATACAGTAATGTAGTAATGTTCAATAAGTGGTTTCATATTAATTTTTAAAATTTCTAATGCTGAATGTCTGCTACCAGATAGTATGTAGAAAGCAACAAGCAACATATATTTATTGCAATATCATATTTTCAAAATCATCACAGAGCTGATGACACAAAGAAATCTAAATTAGCTAAATTCAGGAAAGAGAGGAGGCCTTCCTACAAGAGAATAATACCACAGTAGTTAATAATCCCCTGAGCTTCATTTATTCATCCCTCCCTTCCTTACCCCAATCCAGGGCAATCACTAATCTTTATATAGGCATATGTCAGAGGTATGGAGGGTTTGTTTCCACATTACTACAATTAAGCAAATAATGCAATAAAATATATAAAGTTATGTTTCACTATACTGTAGTCTGTTAAGTGTGTAATAGGATTGTTTAAAAAAAAACAATGCACATACCTTAATTAAAATTGCTTTGTTACTAAAAAATGATAAACATCTTCTGAGTCTTCAGTAAGTCATAATCTTTTTGCTTGTGGAGAGGGTCTTGCCTCAATGTTGATAGCTGCTGACTGATCAGGGAGGTTGTTGCTGAAGGTTGGAGTGGTTCTGGCAATTTCTTAAAAGAAGGCAACAATGAAATTTGCTGCATTGAGTGACTCTTCCTTTCATGAAAGATTTAACTGTAGCATGCAATGTTGTTTGAAAGTATTTTAGCCACAGTAGAAGTTCCTTCAAAATTGGAGTCAATCCTTTCAAACCCTGCAGCTGCTTTATCAAATAAATTTAAGCAATATTCTTTAACCTTTATTTTCATATCAACAATTTTCATAGCATCTTCACCAGGTATAGATTTTTATCTCAAGAAACTCCTTTATTTCCTCATCCATAAGAAGCAACTCCTCATCTGTTAAAGATTGATCATGTGATTACAGCAATTCAGTTACATCTTCAGACTCCATTTCTAATTCTGGAATTCTTGCCTTTTCTGACACTTTTGCAATGACTTCCTCCACTGTATCTTGAAACCATTATAATCACCCATGAGGGTTGGAATTAACTTCATCCAAACTCCTGTTAATGTTAATATTTTGACATCTTCCTATGAATCATGAATGTTCTTAATGGCATCTAGAATTGTGAATCCTAGTCAGAAGATATCCAATTGACTTGGCCCAGAGCCATCAGAAGAATCACTATTAGGCAGCTATTGCCTTACAAAATAGATTTCTTAAATAGTAAGACTTGAAAGTTGAAATTACTTCTTGTTCCATGAGCTACACAATGGATGTTTTGTTATCAGGCAGAAAAAAATATTAATCTTGCTGTACATTTCCATCAGAGCCTTTGGGTGACCAGGTGCACTGTCAATGAGTAGTAAAATTTAGAAAGAATTATTTTTCTGAGCAGTAATTCTCAACATGGGCTTAAAATATTCAGTAAACAATGTTAAACAGATGTTCTGTCATCCAGGCTATTCCACTGATAGAGCACAGGCAGTGTAGAATTAGCATAATTCTTAAGGGCCCTATGGATTTGGGAATGGTAAATGAGCACTAGTTTCAACTTAGAGTCATCAGCTGCATCTTAGCCCCTAAAAAGAAAGTCAGCCTAGCTATGAAAATTCTAGGTAGCATCTTCTTCCACTAGAAGATTCTTTTGTCTACATTGAAAATCTGTTGTTTAATATACCCACCTTCATCAAGTTCCTTAGCTAGATCTTCAGGATAACTTGGTGCCGCTTCTACATCAGCACTAGCTGCTCCACATTGCACTTTTATATTTTGAAGACTGTTTCTTTCCTTAAACTTCCTGAGCAGTTTCTGTTAATTTCAAAATTTTCTTCTGCAGACTCCTTACCTCTCTCAGCCTTCTTTGAATTGGCAAGAGTTAGGGCTCTGGGTTAGGCTTTGCCTTAAGTGATGTTGAATATCATTTAATATACCTGTTATCCATTGTATCTTTTCTCTGGTGAGGTGTTCTTGTTGAAATTTTTAGACATTTAAAAAATTGTATTGTGTTTAATATATAAACAAAAATATCCATTTTAACCTTGTTTCATTTAAACAATTTTGAAAAATATCATTCATACATGAATTTACATACATAAACAATAAGGGTATAGCAAAAGTTGTGAAATTACAAAACAATTATACATAACCTACAGGGCTCCCATTCATCACCTCACAACCAACACCTTGTAATGTTGTGGGACATTTGTTACAAATGTTGAAAGAGTATCATCAAAACATTTACAACTAACTGTTGTCCATATCTAACATTTGGTGTATTTTCCCCCAATCCACCCTATTATTAACACCTTGTATTACTAGTATATATACATTTTTTATTTTGTATGAGAGAATGTTCTTACGTTTGCTCTGTTAACCACAATTCAGTAGTTCCTTATTTCCTTATTTCCCTTATCTGAAAAATAGGGAGGGCTTTATCCATCTCATAGTTTTGTAATTGGGATGAAAGAGGTTTTTACATGTGAACATTGAAAGTCTCCTCTCCATGCCCAGACTCCCCTGTCTGCATCAGACCCTGTGTCCCAGGCTTTTATCTTTGCCCCCATTCATCTGGCCATTCCCTGCCTGAAGTTTGATATACATCACAATGGGACAGCTGTGACTTTACACTAGACCCAAAATCATGTGATTCCCCTGTCTGATTCCCTGCTTGGTAGACCTTGCCCACCAAAAATACGCTTACCTCTATCTCTCTGACACTCATCACTGTCTAGACAGGAGATATTCATCATTTGTAAGTGAAATTATTGGGTAACAGCATCACACTACCATTGGGAAACAGGACAGATCTCCATCCCTGTGTTTGTAGCCCATGTTACATGGATTAGTAGGGGTTTCCTAAGTCCATGGGTGACTGCTTAAATACAAGTGGTCATAAACCCTCCCCTCCTCCACTGACTGTATTCTACCCCTCTAAAGCCACACCCCATGTCTACACACTGAGTTTCCATGGTGACAATAAGTAAACCTCATCAAAGCATTACTTTTTTCCAAATAAGCATCCTGTTTATTTTCACTTAATGAAGTTTGGGATTACTGGACCAAAGTATAGAAAAATATAGAAATCCAGAAATATGAATCAGTACTCAGGGTTGCCTGTTTTTATCTAGTTAAAAAGAAAACAGAGAGGCTGAGGATTGCATCTGATAACACCAAGGCCTTATTGATACAAATGAGAAAGTCTAGGGTCAACAAGAACAAAATTTGTAATCCATTCACTGTTTTTTGAGGGGACCTGAAACGCTCTCTGGGTGTATGTATAAAACAAAAGTAAAATAGTCCTTAAAACCTCAAGTCTTCAAATTGGATGAACTTGGTCCTGGACTGCTGCTGTCCCCAGAGCCTGAAAGAAGAAAA
>JAQZBX010062667.1:0-16844 GCA_029593785.1 Cabassous unicinctus
ACTCCTGGTTATTTGGGGGTCCTCATAATTTCACTTAACATGAGGTAGTGACAGTGGATTTATTGGTCTCTGGACTTTAAAGTGTTGCTGATGTTTCTGAGATACATGTTTTAAATAAGGTTCAGAAATTCTTCCTAAACGTCTTCATTGATAAACTTCTGGAGAACTTTCTTTCCTGGAGGTACAAAAATATGGACCAAATACTTTGGTGTCTAAACATAGTATTTGGTCCTACATTTACCACTGTCACATAAAGACACTTTTTCAGTTGTCAGAATGGCTGTCTACTGCTTTGCAGCTGTCCCTAGGAATCAGGAGAAATCTGCCTAAACTCAATTTGCTTTTAAGGGCACCCTTTATGACAGGTTTTAAAAGGACTAGGCTGAAAGTCCTCTTCCTAAATTATGCATATATTTGTATTTCATTTCTCTAAAATAAACTTCACAATAGATAATAAAACTCTTTTCTAGCACTTTAACAATTCTGTGATAGATAAATTTGAGGGCAACCATTGTATGAATAGTACTGGAGAAGCAAGCCTCATTTGGAAATGGGATCTGTGACTTAAATATTGCTTAAGGCTGCTAAAATGCATTTGTTGGGAGTCAGGAGTGAGGAGAGACAGCACTGAACATATACACAGAAGGAAATGAATTTTTGTTGTATATGGAAATCAGTATTTTCAAGCCATCCAAACTCTTTCATTCACCAGACTTCCCAGGCTCAGGCACTGGACGATGCATTGGGTATAGAAAGTTGAATATGATGCTGTATTTGCCCTTAATACATTCATGGTTTTGATGGCAGTTGAATGTTTTGTTTTTGCTATGGAAATCTTGTGAAGGGTGTCAGCAGAACAGGAGCAAGAGTGCAATAGAATAAAAAGGAAAAAAAATCTAGATTGAGGTTTTTTTGTTGTTTGTATGGTTTGAATGCTTCAGTTACTTTATAGGCAGCTGGGAATGAGGCATGAACATTTAATCAGAGAACTACCACTGGGATTACCACCTGCCCCAGTTTGCCCATGTCTGAGAGTTTTCCTAGTCCCGAAATTTCAGTGCTGAAACAAGAAAAGTTTTGGGTAAATCTTGGCATTTAATAGGGATAAGGCATTTTGAACTGTTTAATCCTTTAATCATCTTCTTTCTAAGGAGAATGTGTGATAAGAAGCTGATGGGTAGACATTTCCATTGGCAGAATATCTACAGGCCAAGATGGTATAAGGAGCATAACATTTATTTTGAATAATAGAGCCAGGTAGGAGTCCAGTGATCAGAGATGATCATTATGGGCAATTCTGAGTGTGAAAGTGATTGCAGGAGAGAAAGACACAAGGCATACCTACTAAGGACTTTCCCATCTTCCAGGGTTTTCAAAATTAGTCCTTGTGATGATTTATAAAAGTAGATTCCTAAGCTTTTTTTGAAAATGGAATCCAATAATTTTTCATTTTCACAAGAAATACCCCTAATGTTGAGGAATAGTTGTTTTATCCTGTTTTTCTTGTTTATTTGTTTAATAAGTTCATACAACTCTATTCTAGGTTTGTAGTTCTCACTCTGTCTTTGCTCTTAGGGCATTTTTAAATAATACTAGATTTTGGGAGAAGCTAGAAGCAATTAAAAGTCCCAAAACACTAAATTGTAACTGTGAAAATAATATTAATCACTTCTTTGATCTTTTGACATCCTCAGATATCATTCCAATTTCCTCATTTTTTAAAGGACATTTCTCTTTAGAGGGCAAGTGTTTACTTTTAATAATGAAACAAAGCCCTCAAGTGTGGCAGTAAACATGAGCTTTCTTTTTTTTTGACCCTGACTTGAAGTGACCTTTTGCCTCTTATCTATTCTTCAAAGAAAAATATTCCCTAATCTCCACTGTCACAGGCACACTCAAAGTTCTCTAACAATATAAATGGTCAGTTGAATATAATAAAAAACTTGCATTCCAATCAAGATTTAGCTTAGCAACCATAAGTTGTGCACACTAATTGAATATGGCATGGAGATTGAAAACCATTGCACTGCTGTTAGTAGAAAGGCATCAGCAAACGCATCCCCTTAACAATGAATGAAACAGTTGCAATGTTTTGGGCCATGAAACTAAGGTGTACAGGAAGACATAACTTACTTTCCATGACTGACATCCTTTGTATCAGAAGTGTCTGCTGGCAGAAAACATTAACTTACATTTTGCAACATACTTATATTTTCATGGTTTCAATGATGAAGAAAGTGCTGCAGTCCTACTCCTCCCTCTCGGCAGAAACCCACACCTTAGGAAAAGAAATGCCCCTCTGCCCTTTCTCCCTGGAATCCACAACTTAGGAAGATAAGTACTTCCTCACCCAAACCTTTCAACTGAAATCCACAACTTTAAGTAGATAAAGAATCCTTTCCCCCCTAAAGGTCCTCTGTTTTAGGAAGATAAGCTAAACTCCCACTTTTTTTCTTTTAAACTCTGCCTGCCCACTTGCTTAGGAATTTGCCCATGTAAAGTCTCTATATAAACTCATGAAAGCCAAAACTCAAAGCTCAGATTTTGGAGACTGCATTCTCCTCTGAGCCCGCGTGTAATAAAACTTTGTTCCTCTGTCTCTGTGAGTTCTGCTTGGGTTTCTCATCATCTAATTTCCATCTGACACATCATTTGGTTCCCTGACCAGGAAACCCATTGTGCCTCTGGCTTGGGGCTGACAGATGCAGGCAATGGCGATCTCTGAGCGAACGAGGTAGGTGCCACCCATCCTTTTAATGGGACCTCCTTCTGAGGCAGTCCCCGTGGGTCATTTCCCCACACCCCAGCCTGACTCAGTAGAGAGGTGGACTGAACAGTGCCAGAAGTTTCCAGAAAGGTAAGGCCCTGGGTGCCAATTCCTCAGTCAGGCCCATTTCTGGACTGATGGGGAGACTGATCAACTTCCAAAGACTTGAATATTGAAATCCCAGGATAGAGCAGATGCTGCAAGAGGGATTGCTTAACCTCTGAGTGATTTTTGTGTCTGCATTAGGATTACAGAGGTTTTCCTCTGTTATTCCAGTCTGTGACACCATGGCCTGTGATATGGAGTCCGAGTGGACCCTAACCTGTTTTCCATGACTACGTCATACAGCATAACAGCCAACCCAAACTCTGCTTTGGCATCTTAGCTGAGATGAGCTGAAGTTCTCATGAGAGATGCAAACAGGTGGGCACCTGAGTGGCCTCAGAAGAGGCAACCCCTTCCTTTGTCTGTCTTGTGCCACTGACTCAGGGTGTGGGCTTATCACTGTTAATCCCTGTGGGAGGTACCGTGTAACTTCTTAGTGATTGTGTGTGAGTGAGGATGAGAGAGGCTTGCCTCTGTTATTCCAGTTTGTGACTCCATGGCATGTGCTATGGAGTCCAAGTAGGCCCTAACCTGTTTTCTGCAGCTATGTCATGGCATTACAACCAACCTGAAACTTGCCTGGGTACCTTAGCTAAGATGAGCCAAAGTTCTTGTGAGAGATGCAGATAGGTGGGCATCTGAGTGGCCTTGGAAGAGTCAACTCCTTCCTTTGTCTGTCTTGCACCACTGACACAAAGTATGGGTTCATCACAGTCAAAACCCACTTTCTTAGACTGCATGTTTAAGAATTTTAAGAAGGGCTTTTCTGGAGATTATGGCATCTGGATGAGCCCCAGCATCCTCCAAACCCTATGTGAATTACAGTGGCCCATTTTTAACATTGACTGGCCCTGGAAGGGACCTTAGATGTAGCCAAGGTTCTTCACAGTGTGGCTGGTTGTCACAGGAACTCCTGGCCATCCAGATCAGTTTCCCTACATTGACTCTTGGTTAGAAATAGCCCAGACTCTGCCCCCTTGGGTTCAATTCTGCACTGGGAAAAAAAGACAGAGGAGGGTCTTAGTTACACAAGGAACACGGCCCCGGAAACTGGTCATTCATTAAGGATCCCTGGAAGAAGACCTACCAATCCCCCATATGCTCTGGTCACTCTAGCCTCTCCCCTCCTAACCCAGGAGCACAGGCAGATCTCCCAGAAACAACCACAACTTCGGTCCATCCAGGACCATTGACACCCTCTGGAGAAAGCTCCAGAACCCTGATAGTGAGGAGACTCCAGTTGGCACAACCCACATCACAGATGCCACTCTGTGAGATGCAGGGTTCTGCCCAGATTGGCAAGGATGGGACAATCTGGCCTGTTTTTCCCTATCAGCCCTTCTCAACTACAGACTTCTTAAACTGGAAGCACCACACCCCTTCCTACTTGGAAAAGCCCCAGGACCTTATTGATCTCATGGAATCCATTTTTCAATCCCATTATCCAATTTGGGATGTCTGCTGCCAACTCTTTCTGACTTTGTTTAATACAAAGGAGAGATGACGGATTCTGATGAAAGTCCAATAGTGACTGCAGGAGCAAGCCCTAACTGTCATCTTAAACCAGGATTGGCCATGAGAGGTGGTGCCAGACACCCAACCGAACTGGGACTTCAACACTGATCAGGGACAGGCTGTGCTTCAGCAATATCAGGAAGTTTTCCTTTGAGGGGTCTGAGATGAGACAAAATAACCCACAAACATGACAATGACGACTTTAGTCACACAAAAGCCCAAAGAATCTCTGGGAGATTTCTATGAACAACTTGGCAAGGCCTTCAGAATCTACATCCCTTTTGACTCAGAAGCTCCAGAAAACCAGAGAATGGTGAATGCTGCCTTTGTTGCTTAGAGAGCATCAGGCATGAAAAGAAAGCTCCAAAAATTAGACGACTTCACGGGAATGAACACCTCTCAACTCCTTGAGGTCTCCAATAAAGTGTTCATCAATCGAGATGAAGCCACAGAATGAGAGGCCAAGAAGTGAATGAAACATCAAGTCTCCCTACTGGCAGCAGCCTTGGGAAATCCTGACACCACCAGACAAGGAGGGCCACCTTGAAAATGGGGGACAAACACCAAAAGGGTGCCATAAGCTAGAGAACAATGTGCCTACTGCAAAGAAAGTGGACACTGTAAAAATGAGTGCCCCCAAAAGAATCAGGCACATCGAGGGAACATCCCCAAAGGGAATTAGCATCCTGACCCCCAGGACCATGTGATCAAGCTGGAGAGACTTGACTCCAAATAGGGGTGACCAGGCTCACTGGAACTTGGCCCCCATGAGCCCATGGTCAAACTGCAAGTCAGGGGACAGTCAATGACTTTCATGGTAGACACTGGCACTGAATACTCTGTGGTCACAACACCCATCACCCCCTTTAGTGGAAAAACTGCTAACATCATAGGAACAACTGGAGACCAGTCAAGTCAATGGCCTTTTTGCCAGTTGAGAACTTGTCACCTTGGTAGCCATGAAGTGACTCATGAATTTCTGTACCTGCCTGAATGTCTAGTTCCCTTACTTGGTAGGGACCTCTTAATCAAACAGGGAACCCAGATTACATTCAAACCCGAAGGGCCAACAAGCTTAAGCATTGGGACTAGCCTGACTCTCCTCATCACCATACCCCAAAATGAGGAATGGAGACATCATGTGGAAGAAAATTCAAGTCAGAATCCAGAAAAACTGCTGGAACTTTCCCCCCAGGTTTGGGCAGAAAGAAACCCACCAGGAATGGCACAGAACCATGGACCCATCATCATCAACCTGAAGCCTGGTGCAGTTTGGGTCTGGAAGAGGCAGTATCTGAACCCCCGCGAAGCACAATTGGGCATGGTCGAACACATAGATCACTTCAGGAAAGAGGGAATCCTGATTGAGTGCCAGTCACCCTGGAACACCCCATTATTATCAGTAAAGAAGCCATATGGGACAGGATATTGGCCAGTCCAGGATCTATGAGCCATCAAAAATGCCACTCTCACCTTGCATGAGGTTGTTCCCAACCTGTACCCATTGCTAGGACAGCTGCCACCTGAAGCCACCTGGTTTATTTGCTTGGACCTGAAAGACACCTTCTTCTGCCTGTGACTGGCTGCCCCCCCAAGTCAGCCTTTGCTTGCCTTTGAGTGGGAAGATCTCAGAACCCATCAGAAAACTCAACTAACCTGGACTTGGCTCCTGCAAGGCTTTAGAAACTCCCCTACCCTTTTCTGGGAAGCCTTGGCAGCAGATCTGGACACCCACCCCTGGGAGGACTGCAGGTGTGCCCTTTTACAATATGTAGATGATCTCCTACTTACCAGTGAGATGGAAGAGGACTGCTGGAGAGGGACCCAGATTCTCCTTCAACTTCTAAAACAGACTGGGTTCAAAATGTCTTGGAGAAAAACCCAAATCTGTAAACAGCAGGTCAAGTACCTGAGGTTCAGCATCACACAAGGGCACTGGATGCTCAGACAAGAATGAAAGAAAGTAATCTGCACAATCCCTACACCCACCACAAAAATAAATCTTTGTGAGTTCCTCGGGGCTGCATAGTTCTGTTGCATCTGGATTCCCGGGTTGCAGCCATGTACAAATGCTTCTATGAAGTTCTGACAGGTCCAGAAAAGGAACCCCTCAACTGTGGAGGAACTCAACTGTGGGCCTTTCAAGATATCAAAAGCCACCTCAGCTGAGCCCCTGCCTTGGGGCTCCTGGACATAACTCAAAACTTCAACCTGTTCATGCATGAATAGAACAAGGTAGCACTGAGAGTCCTCACACAAACAGTCAGACCCTGGCAAAGGCACATCACTTACCTGTACAACCAGCTGTACCCCGTGGCTGTAGGATGGCTGCCCTGCATTAAAGCCCTGGTGGCAACCATAACCCTCATCAAGGAAACCAACAAATTAACCGTCAGACAGGCTATTCATGTCATAGTGCCACACCAGTCACTGCCCTAATGAACTCTCATGGGCACTAGTGGATATCTAACCCCCAGCTCACACATCACCAAAGTTTACTCTGTGAAAACCCCACAGTAACAATAGAAATGGTGCATAGTATAAACTCCACCACTTTCTTGCCTGAAGAGGAAGGGGTCCCTGAATATGATTGTGTTGAAGTGACCAAGGAAGTTTATACCAGTAGCCCCGACCTCAAAAAAAAACCACTCCCTTCCCTGTATCAGACACTATTTACATATGGAAGCAATCTTCTTAAAAATGGGAAAAAGCTTGCTGGATATGCAATTACCACTCTGAACGGGTGGTGGAAACAGCATGTCTACCCTGAGGATGATCTGCACAATGGGCAGAACTTTGGGTGCTTGTACATGCCCTGCAGTTAGCCCCTGTGCAGGCAGTAAACATTTACACTGACTCTAAATATACATTCACTACCATTCATATCCATGGAAAATTTTAAAAAGAAAGAGGCCTCCTAACTGCAGGGGGAAAGGAAATCAAAAACAAGGAAGAAATCCTTCAACTATTAGAAGCAACTGGGAACCAGACAGAGTTGCCATCATCCACTGTCAGGGTCATCAGAAAGGAATGGATACAGTCACTCAAGGAAACAGGCTAGCTGACAAAGTAGCTAAGCAAGTGGCTGAAGGAACCCATGGAATACAAGTCCCAGAAACAACACTGTCCCTCTTTGGACAAGAAACTAATCAATTAAGCTATACATGGGAAGAAGAGGAATGGGCCAATGGAGAAGGGGGAAGCTGAACCCCTGAAGGAACTTGGCTGCTCCCAGATAACTGTATTTTCATCCCCAAAGGAGCCACTTATGCCCTCATCCTGCAATACCACCAACTCACCCACCTAGGGAAAACTGCTAGAAGCCTTGCTCAAGAGATACTACTACATAGCCTGATTAGCTTCCCTCTGTGCCAGCAGCAGTAGCAAGTGCCAAATTTGTGCCAAAAACAAACCTCTGCATGGCCCTTCAGCTCCAGCCAGCATCCTGCACATGGGGACAGCCCCTTTCAAAGATCTCACTGTAGATTTCACAGAAGTGAAACCAAGTTGAGGATACAAATATCTGTTAGTGATGATATGCACCTTTTCAGGCTGGGTCAAAGCTTTCCCCACTTGCACCAAAAAGGAAAGAGAAGTGACTAAGGCTTTACTCAGAGAAATTATTCCCCAACATAGGCTGTCTCTGTCTATTGAAAGTGACAATGGCCCAGCCTTTGTGGCTGCTGTAATCCAAAAAATTGTGAAAATATTAGGGATCAAGTGGAAACTCCATACCACTTACAAGCCTCAGAGTTCAGGGAAATTTGAGCACCAAAATTGAACCCTCAAAGCTACTGTAGCCAAATTCTGCCAAGAAACTGGCCTCCCCTGGGTAGACTTACTTCCCTTAACCCTTCTTTGAGTTAGGTGCACCCCAGGACCCATGGGCTATTCACCCTTTGAAATTCTATTTGGAGAGCCACCGCCAATTATCCAGGCCTTCAGAGGAAATCTCAAGCTCCTGGGGGAGGCTAGCCAAGATTCCATCCTCCAGAAGCTGGGGAAAACTCTAGCACAAATGCATAAAAATGTCTTATCCCAAAACCTCACCCCCCTGGGACACCCAGTACCCCCCCACACACACACTGGCCAGAGCACCTAGTCTGGGTCAAAGACTGGGAAAATGAACCCCTTCAGCTTTCCTGTACAGGTCCATATACTATGAGCCTTGTAACTCCTACTGCTCTTAAAGTTGCAAGCATCATCCCTTGGATACATCATTCCAGGGTCAAGAAGGCATATCCTGATAAAGAACAGGACAGCTGGACAACCCAACCTGTACCTAGCCACCCCATGAGAGTGTGAGTGGCCTGAGATCCCCGAACACCGACCTAGTCAAACGCTTGCTGAATGGACCTCTGTTCCTGGTGGATCCTGTGCTTATACAGCCTACTTGCCCTGTTATTCGGAGTTGGACTAGCTGCTGTAACTCCTGCAGTCTGGACTATAGTGAATAGACCTTTAATTGCAATAGCTTAATGGGGTACAATAGGATGTTTCAGTGCCTTGACTTGCTTATCCTTTTCTTCCTTGCCCCCTCCCTAGGATACAATACCTGCTCCCCAAACCAATGGCAGCTGCAAGTCAGTGAAAGTTAGGGCAAACAGTCCATGCTGAATGCTACAGTCTCATTCTCAGCAGGAGCAAACTCAGCCTCTGTAATATTTGACACTTTCAGGGCAATCCAAGATCACACACATTACACTTTGCTAGTTGCCTCGTACACTCATGCCCCCATATCTGCCCCTGGGAGAGGGTGTAGGGGCCACCAACTATGGAAGTTATGACAAATACCTCTGCCAAGACCCCCACAAAAGTGGAGGGTTCTGCCACTTGGAGCTTGCTGGTAGGTGCCACCATTCTGTGAGAGGGGTCCCACTGAATTCTCCATATCTCCTAGAGAAAATCCTCAGCCCGGTAGGGTGTAGCATAGAAAACTGTAACCCCATAAAACTCACCTTATTAAACATAACCACTGCATCTGAAAATACCTTTTTAAAGGCCCAAACAGGACTAAAACTAGGAATCAGAATATACGACCCAGCAGGGCCAGACCCAGGGGAACTCATACTAGTCCAACTGATCTCAGGAACCCAACTCCCAGAGAAAACCTGATTAGAAATATCAGTACAGCTGCCCAGACCCTAAAAGCCATAGTTAGAATAGTCCCCCAAAATATCCTTTTGAACTAGGTTTGAAATTTCCACCAACTCCTAAATAAATCCCACCCTGACAGCCTGCTGGCTATGTACTTCCTCAAGTCTAACCATTTTCCCTGTTCCTGTCCCATGGAATGTAACCCTCCTGACCCATGACAGCTCTGCAGCAGGAACCAGGCCCCTTCCAGTCCACATAACCAAACCCCCAGGAAAACTAGCTAACTGTAAAAACCTTACTACCAGATCCTTCCATATATCCTCCCTCTTTGAAAGGCTAACTGTAACACCACCTGCACACTCAATGAGTCTAACTGATGTGCCACAAACTCCACCATCTGGGTCTGTGGCACCAATGCCTACTGGTGCCTACACCAGGATTGCCAGGGCATCTGTTACCTGGCTTGGCCAGCGCCATCATTCTCATGGTATGGAGAAGAATTGCCTGGAGAGCTCTCCTGAACCAAATGAGCAATACAGGAAATTCCTCTACCTTTAGGACTAGGAGTAGTCAGAAGCACAGCAGTAGCAGGAGCCTCACTTACAGTTGGTCAGGAGGGCATACAAACCCAAGCACAGGAAACATTGAATGACCTCAAAGAAATATCAGGGCCTCTCAATGGGTTGCAAGATCAGATAGACTCATTGGCAGAAGTAATTTTACAAAACAGGCAAGGATTAGACTTGCTCACCACAGATTCAGGGGCAATCTGCCAGGCCCTGGGGGAAGAATGCTGTTTCTATGCAAATTCCTCAGGGATAGTTAGGGACAAGGTAGCCCTGCAAAAAGAATGAAGCAAAGACCACTTAAATTGTGCATATCAGGCATCTGCCAATTGGGAACTACTTCCAGTATCTTCTTTCCTGGATTTTGCCATTCATGTCAGTAATAGCCTCAGTCTTCTTCCTCTTAACTTTTGGGTCATGTGTTCTACAGTACCTAACACAGTGCATCACTTCCCACCCAAACACCTTAAAACATCAAGTAATGCCTCATATTAAGTATCAGCCCATGGGAACTATAGAAAAATCCCCATGTTAGCCTATGATGCCCCATAAAGAATTATAAGGGCATCAAAGGGGGGAATGATGAAGAAAGTGCTGCAGCCCTACTCCTCCCCCTTAGCAGAAACCACAGCCTTAGGAAAATAAGAGCCCCTCCTCCCTTTCTCCCTGGAATCCACAACTTAGGAAGATAGAGCTTTCCTGCCGGCCCCTTTCAACTGGAATCCTTTCCTTCCCTAAGGCCCTCTACTTTAGGAAGATAAGTTAAACTTGCACTTTTTGTTTTTGTAAAACCCACCTGCCCACTTGCTTAGGAATTTGCCCACGTAAAGTCCCTATGTTAATTCATGAAAGCCAAAACTCAGGGTTCAGATTTTGGAGACTGGATTCTCCTCTGAGCCCATGCATAATAAAACTTTGTTCCTCCATCTCTCTGAGTGTCCCTTGGGTTTCTCATCATCTAAGTTTCATCTGCCACAACATCAAAATATCCTGCCTGCTGAGTAACTTTGTTACAGATATGGTATAGATTTTGGTCTCTTTTATTTTATACTGCATGTTTACAGTTCAAGTATTTTTGGAAATCGCTTGCACCAGCAATGAAGCAATATTTTAAGGAACTAATGTTAATGACTAATGAATTCATCTTTGTGTGTGTGTGTGTGTGTGTATGTGTGTGTGTGTGTGTGTGTGTGTGGCTTAGGCCAGTGATTTTAAGTGTGGTCCCCAGTAAGCAGCATCAGCATTATCTGGGAACTTGTTAGAAATGCATATTTTCAGGCCCCATCCAAGATCTGAATCAGAAACTGTCTGGTAGGGCTAAAGTTTGAGTACCTCTGTCTTAGGCAATAAGATAGTTAACTTATTGTGCTATGGTGGTATAATGTTCCTAGTAACTTATTATGAGTAGTTTCTCTCTTGAAAGATCCAGAATGGAAGAAAGAGAGAAAACATGTTCAAGATCACATTGCCATTCAAAGATGAATAACATAATATTTCTCCTCTTGTTCTAAATATTCTGAATGTGTTCTAAAATTGTAAATTGGGGAAGGCAGAGTGGACCAGCCTAAGAGAAAATGTACCCACTATAACAACTTTGAATGCCGCATACAAAAGTTTAACTTTTATTAAAAAAAAAAAAAATGCAACCAACACATTTTTTTTTCCCTATGAGATTACTGGAGGCTCAAATTAGCTTAGGGGACATGAGAAAATAAATTTCTGTTTTAAAAAATGTTTTTGAAGTTTTATTTTAGACAGTGATAAGGTGAGATAACATCAGCACAGAGTGACCAAATCTAGATAAATGATTTATCATTTAAAAAGTTGGGAGTAGAGGAAAGGCTGGTTTGTGGGAGACTGGCCTCGAATTTTACCTTTTACTTTCAAAAAGATTTCTGCTTTCCAGTCCATTCCACAACTGTGAATTGTATCTCACCAAGCTGTTTAAAAAGAACATCAATAAAGATGCTTTGTTTTGCATCTGTAAGCCACACAGAAGTTAATGTTCTGCTATCTCTCACATCCCAACTCTTCTAATTATGCTTGGCATCAGCAAAAGGAAAGCAGATGATACAAATCAAAGAAGTGATTAAATGGAAAAGTTTCTTTTCCCTCTTCTACTTCCTGGATAAGGTAATTTAGACATAGTGAAAATAATCTCCTGGGTGCTGAGGTAAAATAAGATGCTCCCTGACAGTCCTCCGCTCCAAATCCTTAACTGATACTCAGAAACATGGAGGTACATCAAGTTTTTTGAAAGCATAGTGAGAGTAATAGGATGGTCTTTTACTACATTGGAAATAGAGGAATATGTAGTGAATTACTATATATACATAAAATACATTTTCAAATGTCAGAAAATGAAAGATAAACAAGATTTAATATGCTAGTTTATTGCACTGCTTGACAATGGTGTGGTAAAAGAGTAATGAATGGTATTGCTACCCACACAAAATAAAACATATGTAGATTTTTTTGCCCACACAATTTCAGGTCAAACAATAATTCTCCCCAAAGTTTAGATTGAATGTAAGCTCCAAGCAAACCTGCGAAGTTTAATGATTACCCCATTTATGTATGATCACACTCAAGCTCAGAGAAGTTCTTCAAGTTAACAAAGTCAACAGTCAGCAATTGGTCAGTGTGAAGATTCATATTCAGGTCTGTCTGACTCCAAATTTCATGCTTTATCCACTTGACCCCTCCATACTGGGATAGAATTCTAATTATTTAGAGGAGACTCCCTCCCAAGAGCTAACACTATCTTTTTCTATTCTCTCCTTTCTGTCAACCTGATGTCTCCTTAATGACAGTTATTTAGATAATTGTGGAGATCCTCAGATTTTGGTGGAGATTACAGTGTGCTATGACTGCTAACATTAAAATACATTTGGAAGTGGCACTGGCACTTCTTATTAGCAGCTCAACAAGTTGTTGTAAAGTAAACATAGCCCATTGGCTTTTTGAAGATGCAGTGTGATTTTTACCTTTTTCTACTTGTGGTGGGATAGGAAAAGAGGCAGGTCTTGAAGACCTCTCTTCATATTTCCCTCTTTTCATCTGACCCGAGATCTGAGAACTGAGGTACATTACTGAGCTCTACATATTTTGTTAATACAATACCATATTTCTGTGAGTTTGGTCTCTGGGACTTTGGGATTCAAACTGTCAGCATTTCAATATAAGGGGAAAGTAAATGTTGACTATTTACTTAACACAAATGACCCCTACTAAGGACTTCCTTTGTCAGATGTGATTTCTTCAGCTTCATTCTATTGTGCTCTATCATTTCTGTAACCTATAACCATGCCAGTGATATTGAATATAAGAAACATTTTCATTTACTTTAGTTTTCCTCACCACTTCCAGTAGAATTCTTACTGATTTTTGGATTATATCCTTAGCCTTTGACTGCACATACCATATTTATACAGTAGTTATTTCTTATGGATTACATGGCCTATAAATGTATTTTTATTACATGAATCCTATACTTTTCCCAATACAATTGCATAAATATAAAAATGATTGCACATTTAGTTATTACTTTGAATTCAAAATACTAAGAGTGCAAATGAAGTTTGTGGCAATTCAATATTTGTAAATTATATAGCACTCAAGTGCATACTTTAGGGGGGAAATGAAGAAAAATATTTATATGTGTGTACATGTATATTTAATTAAAAGCAATGGAAACAAAAAATCACAAATCACTGAAAAATTTTCAGTCATATACCGGGGTCATTTACATGAGATCAGAATTTTTTTGTTCTCTTTCTCCTTGGTTCCTGCTCTTCACTTTTCACATGCAGTTATAATCTTCAGTTTATGGTGTAAAAATTTTCTCTGTGGTTGCTTAATTAATGGTGATATCATGAGTAGAGATCATGACTAGAGTTGTTAAATATAAATCCAAACTAAATTAAGTACTGAATAATTACCAAAATTCTCATAATCATATTAATATGATCTAGAGAAAAAATTAAATTATTACTCACTATTAAAATGTATTTTTGAGATGTTCATCCAAGGTCTGCTGATGCAAATGGACACAACTTGTTCTTGTTTTCCAGGGTAGATGATGTGCATTGATTTGGATGCCTGTTATCCATTCTTCCATCTTGTATTAATTGTATCCCAATTCTCCTCTTAGCTACCCACTACAACCTAGTTCTTTTTCAAAGTGTTTCCAGTGAAGTGGACTCCATTTCTTCCTTAAGAGTGTGTCATTTGGCCTTGGCTTAGCCAACCATCATCTTATATAGTGCAAGAAACAGTGACTGGATCAGAGATTAGCCCATGACCTATTCAGGACCACTGATGCAATAAGACCTTCTTGGAAATCCAAGGAAAGGGGCTCTCATTCATTACCACTGAACTTCCAGTTGAGATGAGATAAAGTCTGGATTTAATGCAGTCATCAAAGAAACACAAGAGAAGAGCTGTCTAAGAATAAAGCTAGCATGCAGAAAAGAGAACAACTAGATGGAGATAGTGTCCTTGTAATATCAAGCAACACCACAAGTGAGCTCTACCGCTCTGATCTTCCTATTCACAAAAGCCCATAATTTCCTTTTGGCAAAAAGTCATATGAATTGAACTTTCAGTCACCTGTAGCTGAGATCCAATATGATTTGCCAATACAAAGAGTGCATACAAAGGGAGTGACATTCTTAAAGTTTCTCACTATGGGCAAGAGATTGGATTCTCATCACAAAAGGGCAATAACTTTCCAGGATACCAGCAAATCCTGGGCCTGAACAATGCAGGCATTATTGATGGAAGAAGTGAGAAAGTTTTGCCATGTGCAAAGGCACATCTGCTATAAAGGAGGTGGCAGGCCAAGTATTCCTTTAATATCCATAAAACCATTGCACAAGCCCAGCTAAAAGCATTATTCATTTGAGTGTGTGTACATTATATAATCCCATTGTCTGTCTAGATTATCTATTATTTAATCATTTGTCTTGGTGATGTATGGATAGAAGCCTCTTTAGAAGCTATTGTAAAAAAAATATCTATCAATATAAAAGAAAATAAAAGATAACGTTAGTATATGAATGCCAACAAGTGTAAGCACACTTCAGGATTAGTTCAAGAGCTATGTGCCAAGACAGAATATATCATTCAGAAATTGTTGAGTCTATTTTTGGCCCTCTTTTATTCTCAAAATGGATATTAGAAATGAAGAAAATGGTATGCTACAGAAAAATGGGTGAGAAAATATTTAAGTGACACAAAAATTGCCCTAGAAATTAACTTGAAATATCCCTCCAGCAAAGAGCAGAGAAAGAGTACTGGCACTATTTCACACCATATGGATGAACAATTTCCCTATTCCCACTATTCCCACTGGTAATGATCCCACCTAGCTTTTCCCTACACTTCTGTTTCTCACCTAAGAGTTTATGGGGTCATTCATCTGATTCTCTCTTTAGTCTTTCTCAAGCTAAAGACTGTATTATTCTGCTTTCTAATGTTCTATGGAAGAAGATGACTTTCCCTCTTATTTCTCTGAATTGAAGCACCATTGACCCACTGATGGGCATTGTTCTGTCTTAATTCCAAATCAAAGGAGAGAAAATCTGACTCTTTTTTGTCTGGTAAATAAATCTGTTTCAATCAATAGTGATCACGGAAAGGTGCAATTTAAGAAATGTTTACATGGCCAAAAACGACAACCCCTGTGAGAAGAGAATAGGGAAATTTGGAAATGATAGAGTAGGAGATGGGTAGAAAGGGAATTTCACATGTTGGTTTTACAGTGTATAGCTTCTGAAAAGAAAGCTGAATAAATATTAGGTCACTATAAGTTGATGGGTGTATTACCCTTGATTTTGGCATTTCTTTATTCTGATTTTAAATTGAATACATATTTAATTTTTATTTACTTTCTTAAGTAGATTTCCCTATGTTGATGGATGCTGACTTCTCCTACTACTGCTATGACCAAATCCACTTCCCACCTCCTATCAGATGTTATTGAGCTAAAGTAGGTTTTATTGTGTGATATTTCATGTATATGAAAGAAAATGTAAAACCTATATATAAGATATTTAAAAAAAATAAGAAACCAAATATTCATATACAGATTCAACCATTTAAAGTATTAACAATAATTTTGAAGTCCCATGACTCCCTTCCCAATCCTTTCTCTCTTCTCCCTCACCAGGCCATTCTTACGAATTCAGCTTGTTATTTTTTCTTTTGCATTTTAGTTTTTCCACATGTGTATATATCTATAAATAATGTGTTATTGATTTTCTATAATTTTGGATTTTATTTAAAAGGCATCATGCTGCCCTAATTCTTCCAAAATTTCTTCTTTTCTTCTGGAAATTGTTTTTGATATTTATTCATGTTGAAGCATGTGAGTTTTACTTTTTTCTGAAAATTGTTTTCACTGTTGGTGTATTCTAAGTGAATAGGACACAAATTATTTATTCATTTACTTCTGAAAGTTATTGAGGTTGTTTGCAGCTAGTTAGTTGCCATTACAGACAATTCTCCTGTGAACTATATGCAAGAGTTTCTCCAGAGCAATGCTGCTCCTGAAACTAATGTGCAGTACAAACCACCTGGAGATATGGTTAAAATGTTGATTTTTATTAGATGGGCTTGACTCTCAGTGTGATATTCTGCATTTCTAAGGGTAACAGGGGAAGCCAATGCATCTGGTCTGTGAACCACACTTTGAATTGCCAAGATACTGGGCTGTAGAACTTAGGATCTTCTAACTCTACTAGATGATATACTTTGTTTTTTATCTAAAGCCATTGTCCCAATTTATATAC